>DF241758.1:6071-77628 GCA_000507305.1 Breviolum minutum Mf 1.05b.01
TTTTTGGTTTTCAAAGTGTTGGTGCACATAGTGCTGGGGTTGGTACTTTGTGTGACTTGGGTCATACTGAAGATTAATTTGAACCTAAGGGGTTTAAGTTTTTCGCAGGATGTCGGAAGATTGTCCGCCTTGCTGTGCCTCATCATTGATGGCAGAAGGCACAGGGTGAGAAAAGAGGTGAAGAGCGGATGAGCGGAAGTGGCGTCACGAAGGATAGACCCTTGATTAACTAAAAGGCAGCGGAGAAGGGAATCGGGTTGGAAGAGCGAGGAGGGGTCGACTGAGAGAACGTCAATATCGGTAGTTTTGGGTATGTTTTGTGCCAGGCAGCGTGCGTATTGGGAGCGAATGGTTTGGTGTGCATCACGAAGTAGGTCAGAGATATTTTCAGCAGCGGTGTTTTCGCGCTGCCAACTCACTGGGTGCCAGTGACTGTGTCTCTGGCTTCCCACCTCTTGGACAACTTTTCTACAGTGGTCTGGCGGGGCCTCGCTACTTACTGGAGAAGAACATCTGAGAGGACTCTGAGATTCGGCTTGCTGCATGCTCTCGTTTTTTCTTTCACTCGGTTTCACAAAGCCCTGGGTTGGTCAAGTTGCCTTGCGCTCTCCAATCAACAGGCATGCGTTAGACCTTGCTGTTTCACTGGACGATCAAGGCCACTAGGAACTGGTTTCTTAACGGGGTCACGGTGCTATCTTTTGATCTGCTCCTTCCACCATTGAGATTCCTTACCTACGCGTTCCTCGCTACAGGTTCGCCCCGGTTGACTGCTTTTTTAAGCTCTTCTGTCACCGGCAAAGCTCCCTGTTAGCTGCCCGTTCTTTCCTTTTCTCGCCTTGCACCAATTTTGGACCCACCGACTTCTGCCACCTACGGCGTTGGTCTAATTTGTTTTTCTTAATTTGTTTGTTTGCAATTTTTGGTGGCCTGAATGAATTTTGATGTTCTGTTTGCTTCAATTCAGTTACGTCCAATTTCGGATTATGATATGCTGACTGTAGGGCGTTGTGCCCGGAACCTTCTTCGCAAGAAGATCGCACCTTAGCAGCGTGGAGCAAAAAAAAAAGATATTTTCAGCAGCGGTGGCTAGCGGGAGGTTGGGATCTGAGGAAAGGACAGAACGGAAGTAACTAAAATGAGCAAAAGGGAGGACGAATAAGTTTTGCCGGAGCCGAAAATACCCTGAACGCAGAGGGAGGTATGTCCAGAGCGAAGACCCCATAGGGTAGCGTTAAGTAGAGCCGGAAAGTGTCCGTTAGGTGCTACGAGGGCATGGATGAGAGAACGATGAAAGTGCGGGCCTAAGGCTCGGAAAAGGTGACAGAGTCCAGGGTGTGAGTGGGAGAGAAGTTCAAAGGCTTCTTTGATACCGGGGGCGTCGAAGGAGATCGTCCAAGAGAGATCCCAAACATAGGTATGACTCATAGATTCAGATGAGGTTCCAGGGAGAAAATGATGATGGTACTGCTTTGCGTAACCTTGGACTGTGTCTTAGGCTCCGAGCCGGACTTGCACTCCGTGACACTTACAGTAGTGGTTTCTACTTATTCCGCATCAAGCCTGTGTTGAGGAATGGAAATGCTTCTTCAATGCTACTGCTTTGAGACGATTACCACTTGCAGAGTGTCTGAACAGTAGAGCCAGTCTGTTTACCAGCTAGAGATCTGGGAACTTAGAGAGGACTGCCACTGCTTGCTTTCCACGGCGTATGACAAGGTTTGAAGAGTGTAAACATGTCGCCTCAGTTCAGATGACATGGATTTCACTGTTGACTATAAGGCGAGCAACTGGTTGGTCTTGTTGTTGTTGTTGTTGTTGTTGTTGTTGTTGTTGTTGTTGTTGTTGTTGTTGTTGTTGTTGTTGTTGTGTGTGTGTGTGTGTGTGTGTGTGTGTGTGTGTGTGTGTGTGTGTGTGTGTGTGTGTGTGTGTGTGTGTGTGTGTGTGTGTGTGTNGTTGTTGTTGTTGTTGTTGTTGTTGTTGTTGTGTGTTGTTGTTGTTGTTGTTGTTGTTGTTGTTGTTGTTGTTGTTGTTACCCAACTTATATCGACCACCTCCCCCAATACCCCTGTGGCCAGCCTGGGCATACTGTCCGGCTGGCCACTCGGTTCATTTTTTCATCCTTTCATAACTCAGGTCGTCACCATTTTCATATTCCCAGGGTAGCCAGCCTGGGCATACTGTCCGGCTCGCTATCCGGTTCCTCTTTCCTATTTGCATCCTCTGACTTTCTTCTTTACCCCTCCTTTTTACCCCCCTATGCCGAGCCCCTCCACTTCATCCTCTCTTTTTATTCCCTTACCCCATTACAAATGCTTAATTTCCTTCCGTCAATTCCCTTGTGTACACCATATCGCTTCCCCTCCTCTTCCCCTTCATCCTTGGGGCCAACGCAACGGACTTCCAACGTTGTATGACAGTAGGACGATGAGCTAATGTGCCTACTGGGGATGTTCCCCTTTTCTGTTTCCCCCCTTTTTGTTTCTCCTTCCTTCCTCTCTTCTCGCTCTTCCCCATTGTTTACTCGCCCGTCCCTTTGCCCATCCCTCTCGGCGTCTTTCACTCTATGAGTGATGCGCTTGTTGTATGGGCTCATATCATCATCTTTCTCAAGTTCTTCCTCATCTTCTCCCCCTTTTTTTGGTTAGGTACGTACAATCATGTCATTTCGTTCAGTTTCTCTCGCCATCCGGGTGGGCCTTGCCCCCCTTGTTTATTCGTTTAGTACTCTACCATTACCTGTTACATGTCCTACATTCCATGCTTTTGCGCCCCTGCGCCGGGCATTTTGCTGCTGCCGCCTTTGCGCCGCTCCTGGACTAGCGCTTTTGCCACTGCCTGGCTGGGCCTCGCTTTGGCAATTCTGCGCGCTTTCCACGCTTTCTTCGCTTCGCCAAGCCAAGATATACTGAGCGGATTCTGAGGTGGCTGCTACGTTTCACGTTTCACCTCAGTTCAGAGCTATACCTTGCTCGAGGTTTCTTGTCTCGCAAGGGACGGCTCATCACAAGCATTGCGTATCGGTTTCCTTATGGAACCTTTACGTATTAATTACTACTGGCCAACAAGTAATTGTTTACTACTTTTTCTTGTTCAATTATATCCATCCGCACTTCCTCATTTCCTTATCTATCACATTTGCGTACTTCCCGCTCCGGCGTAGGTGCTTTCCTATGGGATTTCACCAAAGCCCTCTTCTTCAGATTTGTGTCTACTTGTATAATTTCCCCCTCTGGCGTAGGTGCTTTCCTTCGGGATTTCACCAAAGCCCTCGTCTTGTACACACGGTTTTGCTTCTTGGCCCTGCCTACCGAGAGCATGCGGATGGTTTTTTGTTTTTGGCCTTGTTTCATGTTTTTGACAAAGTTTGGATGATGTATGACATCATTTTGTGCTTATGGCCATAGCGTCTTTAACACCTGTGTTTCGCTGACTGAAGGGCGCTCCGCCCGGGACTTACGCCAGCAAAAAAAAATTGTTGTTGTTGTTGTTGTTGTTGTTGTTTTTTTTGGGGGGCCTCTTTTGCTTTTGTTTGGTTGTGTTCGTGTTTGTGTTTGTTGTTTATTGTTCCCCTCTCCCCTTCCCCCCTCCCTTGGTTGGTTTTGTTGTTTGTGGGGTTTGGTGGTGTGTTCCGTAGGTTGGTGGGTTCGTCTGCCAGTGTTTAATTTGTTAGCTTTGGTGGCTATTGATTTCCCACCACGTGGTGCTGTTTCAATTCTGATGAATACTTTGTGGTATTTCCCCATTTTCCCGACTTCTCCACTCCGGTCAAGGGTTTCACCCAAAGACCTCTCGCCTTTCTTTCTTTAGTCTTGCACGTGAGTTTGTTTGATTTGCATTTATAGGATATGATGGCCGTAATGTCTCTTTTCACCTTCGCTTTGCTGACTGATGGGCGCCCTGCCCGGGACCCACCCAAGCAACATCCAGAAAAAAACATGTTCACACATTGTCAGACAACTTGAGAGAAGTTCATTTCATTGGAATAATGAGCCAGCATTGTTGGAGGGTAGCTCAATATTGGAAGTCTTACAGCGGTAGCCTTCTTGGATGGTAGGGTGTGAGAGAATAAGGCATCCAGCACTGGTGGCACAAATATGATGAGATGTGTAGGTGCTGTCATGGAATTTCTGGTTGAGAGACAACGTTTCTGATGCTTTTGCCAACAGATTGGATGATTCAGCTTGATTTGAATAAGTGAGAGTGAATTTCGTGAAGTTTTGCTGAAGAACCAACGTTATGGCTGTTTTTGATGCATGTGCAAATTACACGTGATGTTTCTGAAGAAGATTGATCTCATGTCAACTGATTTGAATGCATTTGAAGTTTTTTTGATTTCCATGAGGCTGTTGCAGAATTTAGCTTTTGGCCATGGTGGAAACTTTTGTGGATTTGACTTGGATGTCATATTCGTTTTGTTTTACTTCTCAAGAAGAAGGTCGACAGAAACAAGACAGCAACGGATGTAGATATCATGCTCACTTCGGTGTCTGTGTGTGGCGAAAGGAAACTTTGGACTTGTAGTTTATTGTGTTACGAATCCAGCTACGGATTTGCCGCTGACCCTATTGAGTAGATCCAGGGTATTGTACGTAAGTAAACGTGCAGTGCTAGGTTTGACTAGTTGACGCTTCGCGCAAGATGTGTCATGTGTTCCTACCAAACTTACCAAACATCAATGTCGTAGTTTCAATGTGTTTTACATCTCAAAGGCAACTGCATGGAATGGACTGAACGTATTGTAATTTCAGTGTGTTTTGCGTCCCATAGATTGCTCCATGCGATGCATTGGACGTTTCATGTCTTTTGACTATCAAACATGACTGTGAGTTCCAGTGTGCTCTGCATCCCATAAGTTGCTCCTCAGAATGGACTTACCGAGCATGACTGTTGTGATTGTGTATTGTCTTGCATCCATAGATTACCCAGACTGGAAAAGACGAGTCATGTGTTGCCACTATCAAACATGACTGTCGTAGTTCCAGTGTGTTTTTCTTCCCACATTGCTCCACGGAATGGACTGGACGTTTCATGTGTGTTGAGAGTATAACTGGTGTGATTGCATTGTGCTTTGCAGCCCACAGGTTGCTCCATGGAATGGACTGCACCTTTCATGTGTTGCGAGTACCACGCATGACTGTCATCATTCTGTTGCGGTTGATACTAAAGAATGCTCACGCTGCGCTGGTAACAAACATGTCTGTCGTAGTTGCTGCGCGTTGTGCTTGTAGGGCGGAGTAGTACTTTGTAGTACGGAGTTGTTGTGGTGTGACGTGAGCTCTCCGCAGTCCTTGTGTGTCCTACCGCTTATTGGAATGGACTTTGCAAGGGTTTTGCTCTCATGGGTTTTCGTGGTTCACAGTCACAGCACAATCTCCCAATTCACCATATCAAACAAGCGCATTGCATCGCTGCACATGTCCTCACAACCGACCGCAGAACATCAAAACCACACAACATCCCATCCCATTGCATCACTTCACATGACATCACATCAGATCGCACATGATAGTACAACACATCACATGGCCGCACAGCACCTCACATCGCATCACATCACATCACGTCACACATCACGTCACAATACATGACGCCATATCACATCACATCACGTCATGTCACATCACATCACATGTTATCTTGCAACCGACTGCATTGCTTCAACTCGCGTCGCCTCACAACCAACCACATTACTTCATTCACGTTGCGACAAACCACATGGCATCATACATCACATCAACACCACAGAAACACAACCAGCCACCAACAAACAACGCCACCACCAGACGGAACGGCTGGTGCAGACAAAAAAATCGTTTTTTCGGTTCGACCACCGGCTTGTCCGGGCACTACTGGTCGTTAATCTTGGAATCACCTGATGTAGATTTATGAAATTCATATTGTGGTTGTGTTTTTTGTTGTCGTCTGTCAGTTTTTGATTCCTACTGCTCTTTTCCAGCTTTTTGCAGGTGGTGAAAATTTGCAACTAAGATGGCGCAAAATTTTTGGATGGCGCAGAATTTGTGGAGGGTTCCACTTCTTTTTTGGTTCAAGGCTGCTTACTAGCACATTGATGTAGGTGTTTTCCATGGATTGGCAACACACATACACACATGCCTTCCATATTTTGAACCTGAAACAGCACAGTTTTTCTTGCAAAATGAAAAACCAGTCAACAATTTTCAAAGTGTGGCACTTTGCTGGTGATGGCTTTGCCATATCATGTTCGGCGAACTTTTTTGTTGTGGCTGGTTTGGTTGCTTGGTGCGATCTTTCTAAATGTGGATTTGGATTGCTTCGTGCTGCTCGGCCAAAATTGGATCAATGCGGACATTACATTTCACAAATTGTAGCAAGTGGGTATCGCTTTGTTGTATCTTCCATCGCCAATCTTTTTGTTCCCTTTTTCCCTTTCATGTATATAAAAAGTCCGTTTTCGCCTGCGCTGTGAGGCATGGTCTCCTTTCAGCCCCACGAATGAATTCTTGGCCACCCAGGGTCAGGATGCCATTGGCTCTGCAAGCTGTGCCATCCGGTTCATCCGCTGTTTGGCTGGAGGCGTTATCCAAAGTACAGGTGGTCCTGTTAGCCTTCTTGGCAAGCCACTTGGAAGCATTAAAAATCATTCTTCATGGTGACCCGGAACAACTTCTTTCAGCAGCAACAAATAATCATTGGACAGGTTGCTGCAATCAATGTGACAGATTTTGAACCATTCGATAAGGCCTGTCCCTCGCTTTGCCAACTCGTGCGACAAATGCTGATCAAGAGGGAGAGAGACAGACTGTTGAAGCTGCTTGGGGCTTTGTGAAGCGATCCTCGGAAAATCAAAAGACGCTTCAATGATTTTTTTTTGGAAACAATGAATTCAATGAAACAAGTGTGGTACCTTTTGCATACTTTTGCATACAAATCAAATATGTGTTTTCAGGTCTTGCCGAAGCATTGTGTACTAATTCTGGTGTAGGGGCAAGGTCATGATTGAATTGGTTGAATGTAGATTCATTTTTGAATGTTTGAATAAGGAGGTATGCAATGAGTGGCTCGTAGCTTCTTCACTCGTTGCATTCTCTTTCAGGAAACTTTTACGACCAAAGCTTCAACCATCAAGATTGGCAATCGCTTCATCAAACTTATTTGCAGAGAGTGGAGAAAGGTGAAGGTCGCTTGGCAAAGAAAATCCGCAGTAACAACCCAAATGGTCTGAAGTCTGAAGGATCTGAAATACACAGAAAGAAGCTGGCGAATAATTGCAGGTTGTAGAAGAGTTAACAAATGTCCTTTAATGGATGCTCCAGAATCTTTTTGGTTTGAGTGGGACAGAGGCGCTGCAAATATAGTGCGCGACATGGTGAATTCGCTCGGTGACCGCTACAGATCCTGGGCCAGGATTACAGTGCAGTTGCTTAAACTTGTTGACGTGATGAAGGAGGAATTGATGCCATTGACATGGGAATCAAAAGTGTAATGCCATTAGAAGTGGAGCAAAACACGAAGACCGGATGCATGTCTAGTTCTCTCTCTCTGTGAAAACTTGGTGCATGAGGTCGTGTTATTGATTCACAGACCTTTGAGCAGTTGATGGCCTTTGACCCTTTAGGTGTGGGGCTGGTATTGGCTCGCAATGAGCAGAAGGAGGCAAGCGCAGCAAACGTTTACGGCAAGCATTTGTGCACTACTGTTTTGGCTTGGAGGAATTTCCAGGGTCAAAAAGAGCATATGAAAGTTCAGAATCGCTAGTTGTACTTCTGATCCTAACCGCTACCCCTTTATTTCTCCAACCTTTTTATCCAGTTGGTGCCAGTGCTTGCAACCCGGGTCTATATTTTCATGTTGTCAAAGATCTGCAGGTCATCATCAGCTCTCCACCTTTTTCGGGGTCCTCGGCTGCCCAGGTGCGCTTTTCGGGTTCCATGGTCCTCTCAGTCTGTCAGATGAGTCTTTCCGCCACCAAAAGAATCATTTGGATCGTAGAAGTTTCGGAACAAAGAAAAACATGCACTTGCTGTTGAAAGGGCTGTTTCACAACTATCACCACCATCATCTTCATCATCATCATCATCCTCCTCCTTCTTCTTCTTCGTTTTCTCATTGCCATTTTCATCCTTATTTATTATTCTCAGTATATTCATTGCTGGTGTCATTCCTTCTGATCATTCCTGTTCTCATTATGGTCCTTGGATCATAACTACGTGAAAGCATAACTTGGTTTCGCCATTTGGATTCAGATTTCAGGTTGGGAAACTTGGCTTGAACCGGCAAAACCTAGCGATGATTGCTAATGAAGTTGCTATATCTTATGAATACTTTTACTTGCTTTCTTCATCCTTCTTTGTTGTTTGCGCTGGGAAGGACTAGGAGATGGGATGAAACAAAAGTATCTTCACATTGCCAGCTGCTCACCTCCTAGATTCTCAATTCTTTTAGGAAATCTCGCCAGGCTGGCCTGCAGCAGGGCGATCTTGTCGATTCCGTAGATGACATGAAATTCAACCAGCAACTTGACAGCAATGCTTCTAATTTCGGCTCATGCCCCAAATGCTTTCACAGGTGGTATTGAAATTTCCAAATCTAAATCCATGATAAGTGATAATCTATGTCCACTGAACCTGCAGAGATTGTGAATTCACATCATTTTCCGAAGAAAGGCTTTCTCTGCTTGCAGTAGCAGATCGCGTGGCGCAGCGCGACCCAGCCAGTGTGGTGCTGAAGCTCCGCCGGGGCTCAGATCTGCGGGAGGTGACTCTCCAACGGCTCCGTCAAACAAAGCCGCAGAACCAGGTGCCGTTGTGAAAGATGAGTTTGGGTCCTGGGTTTCGGGCAATTGGATGATGCGATGTACATGTATATGTAAATGTATGTAGTTTTTCGTTTGAGTACTCATGCCAAGATAATTTTTAACCGACCCAAAACGTATTGTGGCAAGGGATCCTCGAGGGAAAAATAAACATATTTCGACTAATACTTATCTTGTGGAAACAAGAAAAGCCTTGGGCCAAAATGTATCCCAAAGTTCTGGCACCCAGAGATTTGATAGAGTGGCAATATCAGCCGCAACCAGCCAGTACGGAATGCCTTCAGAAAGTGCCAGTGATCTTGGTAGCCCTTTGTTATAAACAGTGTTTCATGATTTCTTTGGGTTATCGGAGAATGGGGCAGCTGAACCTCCATGCATCAGGTGGATTCTGGCGTGGTGACCAATTCTTCAGGCCACAAAGTTGGGTCTCTCGCTCTGGCACAAATGATTGATCAGCTAGTAGACAAAAGGTCGGTCAGTATATTCAGGCAGCTATGATTTAGATGTAAATATGTACTCTATATATTTATCATTTATCAAAAAACAATCTTGTTGATAATTTGTGTTTATTTGGCAGTTTTGGTATGTCACTATGAATCATCCACATTTCACACCACGCTGAGCTTCCTGCGGCTTCGAACCTTCGCGGCTCGCAGCGCGCTGGAGATCTCTGAAGCTTTACCCAAGTTACGGAGTCAGGGCGCCAGCGAATTTGTGATTGACCTTCGTGGGAATGGAGGCATCTCAAAAAAAGTCTTCGAGGATTTGATGGTTGGATTTATAATATGATATTTGATATGAGTTGACAGGATTTTTTAGTCAGTATTTCACATGCTTTGTAATTTGATGCGTTGGGGGGATGTCATGAATCTCTTGGTGCCTCTCCTTTTGGGTGAGGAATTCAGAAAGACGTATCAATGACGATTCGTGCCGGCTGTGTCCTTTGTTTCAGGCGGCTCCTTCCCAGCTGCTCTGGAGGCAGCAGAGTTGTTCCTACCCAAGGGCACGGTTGCTGCGCAGGCAGCGGGATCTTTTTTGTTTTCCGCAGTGCCGTAAACATCACACACCATCATATGCCCTTCTTGATGTTTTTACACATGATGTAATTGGTACACATCTTCGAATGGATCTTGCAGAAGGTCAAACTTCCTTCAGTGGAGAACCAGAAGCCGATCCGTGTGGGAGAAGGTAGCTCAATGCAAAGAGCCAACATGTTTTGCAGACCTAGCACTGCTGGCATCACCATGAGGTGTACATGCAGTCCACACAGCTATGTGTTCATTCCCCATTATTATTTGATATGCACCCTGCCACTTGAGGGTATTTGGACCATGGCTGCCATGAAGCATTGTCAACGTACGGTGATATACTGTACCCCTTCTTCACTTCCAAAAAGGGTTTTGCCGAGGTGAAAGCCTGGCAACGGTGGCCACAGAGCCATTAGCTGTGCTTGTGGATGCAGGCAGTGCCAGTGCCAGCGAGGCAGGTTGTGTAGAGATTTGATGATATCCAGATGTGACCTTTGTTGGTTGGGATGGTGACCTCATATTGGTGACTGTTTCTGATGAGCTGTGATAGCTGTAGGTTCTGGCAGTGGCTTTGCGTGGCAATTGCCGGGCACCTTTGGTTGGCACTCGGACATATGGCAAGGCTGCAGTTCAAGGTGTTTTTGGCCTGCCCAACAAGGCAAGGGCCACTGTCATGGGTGCAACCCTTGCCAGAAAACACACTCTTTGTGGATATTATTTTTGGATTTGTAAACTGCTCGTCAACTATTTTTGCCTCTGTGTTTCGTTTGGCCTTGAGGTATCGACTGAACTAGCACTTGATCATCTTTAACACACTAGAAGGGTCTTTATGGTGACTGGAAATGAACATGATCAGGCAGAATCAAACATGTAATTTGAAAGCTTGAGTGACGCAGGAGGCTGTGGCACTGACTGTCGCACGTTACAGTGGACCTCATGGAGAGAAAATTGAAGGTCATGGCTGTGGGATGGAGGAAGTTTCGTTCTTTGAACAGCTTTGATTCGTAGGCTTTGTTGCGCCGTTGTCCTTTCGGGATGGTAGACATGGGGCGTTCACGAGTAGGTGTGGGCAGCTGTCTCTTGTAGTGCGTTCTGATCTTGCTCTTCAGACTCTGGCACCTGTACTCAGTGGTGTTTGTGCCGCTGTCATGTGCCTCTTCTACTTCTGAAACGTGTTTCTCTATCCCTATACCGTGTGGTCCTTGTTGTTTCATGCTTGGTTCTCATTCCTCTGAACCAACTTTTCATCTCAAATTCCTTCATTCCCTCATTGTCCTGTGCAAGAAGTTTTTGGATCTGTCTCTTTGCAGGGCATTAGGATGTATATAGACATTTTGCGTGTCAGGTGGCTTGGAGCCTGACCTATCAAACTTGACATTGCCTGGTGGTCTATCTCCCGCTGGTTTGATGGCAGCACTTGGTGCGCCTGCCGAGTCTCATGGCATGATCCGTTAATGTCAGGAGGGACTTCCAGGTGTTGCCTCAGCTGCAAGGGGAATGAGATGTGGGCACAGGCATTTGGGACGAGAAACGTTTGATAAACATAGTAGCAACATTCAGCAACTTTTAGTCGATCCACCACCAAGGCTCCAGACTGGTGACTATGCATCCTTGGATGTCCAAAGTGCATCCGCGACTGCGTTGGCCACCTGTCGATCTGAACCCCCATGACTTCGATGCAAAAAGAGCCCTTCTCGTCATATTGGAAAGCTTCGCGTTTTCATTGTAAGTACTTGATTTTGAATAAAGTTAAGTATATAACTTCAAGAAATCGAAGTACTTGCAGTACATAGGTTTATTTGAGCATGTCACATCGTTAATCTCTCAGTAGAGATCAGCATCGTCTCCGTAAGTGGGGTGATCACTGATCCTGTCAATGATATGCTTTGCAGCTGCCATCGGGGCAACCACCCACAGAAAGACGCTTCTGTGATTCAGAAGCGACTGGTTTACAGTAGCTCGTTCGTGCATGCTGGAAGACTCTTAGCAGCATTCTCTCCGCAGACCTCTTGCTTAGACCTTACAATGAAGAGCATCATCATGTCCGATTTTTCCATTGCAACCTCCACCAAGGGCTTTTTGACTCTTTCAATCAAATCATGATCATAGAAAAAGGTCGTTTCAAGATGACCACAGTACATGGAAATCAATGGTGAAAAAAACACTACCATCCAAAAAACACCCTTGGCTTTAGATCCAAAAGTATTTCTTGTGGTGAAAAGACTAGTCTCAATCGAGTGGACATCCACGCTGTTTGGGCGTCGGGTTCGCGAGTTGCAATCGCCAGTGCTGCACATGGAGGTGGAGGTGAGCACAACAGACTGTTGGTTGAGCTTTAAAAGACAGAAAGTTGGCTTCCAAACTTGAAAAGTCCGCAAATCTGTTCTGTACATAGAACCAGGTGAATGGATGAATGTGGTTTTCATCAAGCAGAAAAGCTGCAGTTTCCTAGAAGCAAAAAACAATCTCTATCCGGGAAACATCACTGACGAGTAAGGAACTATGGAGTGTGCAGGAGGTGAAGAACCAACATGGGTGAGTATCAATGTCCTTATTGTTGCATTCTCTTTTTTGCACTGTCTCAAAGCTGGAAAACGGCCTCCGATTTCAACGTCGTGGGGCCAGAAAATGGGCGCCAATTTCTGAAATTCTGGCAAAACCATCAAACATGGCTATTCTCGTATCGACGCCTATAGGGCCCTTTAAGCGAATCGAATACCCGAATACCCCGCACGAAACTCCCTACGTCCAAATTGGAGCTGGTTGCAGGCTGATGCCTCAGAAAGGCTGGGGTCCGACCTCGGAAAGGTTGAGCAGTTTTTTCGTACTTTTTGGGACAGACAAGATATATTTACACCTATTCACTTCCAGGTGTATGAATTTACTAGTCAGTTCTGGGTGAAAACATGTGAAAAAAGAACTGGAGCAGCTCCCCAAACTCTTTTTGAATTGTGAATCTGATCTTGTCAGGTGCAAAGGCCAGCTGTGGGTCATGGAGTGAAACTTTTTGGGTTGGGATAATCGGATTTCCTGTTGGGATGTTACAGGCCTGAAGACCGTGGAGTCATTTGGGTTGGCTTTCAATAAAGCCACAACTTTGATAGACATTGTGAATAGGTATGTATTGATGAATTACTTGCATTATGTGTATATGAAGTTGACTCCAAAATAGCTTCTTGACATGGTTTATGTTTTGTCAGAACCTCAAAATTTTTACCCGCACATAATATCATACAGACTTTTTCAAGTTGGGATGCACTGATTGCAGCAGATGCATTCTGTGATGGCAACCCAAGCTCGTTGTAAACACTGCTGCCCACGCAGATACTGGTGGCTTGTGTCGTGAGGACATTGCTTGTGGGGGTTGGGGTCAAAAAGCCTGCATAATTTTACATGCTTTGTATGACAGTCAAGAGATGGTTTACGATATCAGGCACCTTCAGTCAAATTTTTCCATGTCACTCGTGAAGCCCGCAGGATTTCACCTTCGGTAGTCTCTTAGGAGAGGTGCGACATCTCCGTGATACGAGCTTGCAGCACACAGAACAGTTTGCAACTTTTGCGAATCAATACGACTTAAACTAGGCAAGCTGAATTGATAGGCTGATCAGTTGAGACAATGTCCATCAAGTTCTCAACAAGTTTTCTGTGAACAAAGATGGAGGTCTGGTTTTGAAAAGCGATCACAATCAGATCCAGGGCCGTTAACGCTTGTGCAGGGAGCCTTTGCAAGGGTGCTCTCCGTTCGACATCGTGATGGCGGTACCTCGCCCCAAAAACAACATGAAACTGCGCAATTGTTCATATTGTTCCAACTTTGTTCAATATTCCAATACCTTTCTGGTTGAAGTTTCTATGATCAGCCTTTTACCAGGTGAATATGCGATGAAAATGGTTGACAAGAAGACGGTTCAGGCCGACGGATGGTCTCTTAGTCACACCGTGCAATGAAACAGAAACGCAAATTCCCATAGCTGCTAGTTGTTCGTATTGGCGACATGAGTTTTGCATTTTTGCGGGTCTTGGACCCTCTTGTCATAAGTAGGGTTTTATGAAACAGTCCAAGCATGTCAAGCCTTTGTGGTTGTGGTTGGATTTGTTTCTTTACTTGCCAGGTTCGAGATCGAAGCAGCGGTGTTTTGACCGAACGAACGATGCTATTGAACTTGGACCATCCGGGGATCGTCGCTTGGCCAAAGTGGAGGCTATTGTCTGGTGGCGGAAGCGGACCTATGACCACAGCTTGCACTTCAAACCAACAGATTTTTACAAATATGTAAAACATGTAAAAACGTGGTGTTGCAAATGCTATCAAGGGCAGGGCCACAATGTACAGGGGATAAAGGAATTCTGGACTACCTAGAAGGAATGATGTCGGTGTAAGAGGTCAGGTCATCTAGTAAGAAGTCCAAGAGTGCATGAATGTGCCAAGGGTAATCATATATGCATCATGGAGACTGAAGCCACTTTTAAGGTTCGACTGCATTTCGCCTTCCAGGCAGCACGGAAAAGGGCAAGGTTCAATCTTTTGGCTTCGACAGTGTCACCCTTTCAATGCCAACTTTTTCTACAATCAATCCTGTCTGGAAAGCAATACAAGAAATACGTATGCTTGATTTTTTCTTTTGGAGAAGTTTGAAACTAGAGCCGCAAGTTCACATAAGAAGTGCAAGTAGTACATCAGCATCGTTTTTTTGAGTTCCATCATGCCGACGTACTAATCTTCACACTATAAAACCTCTCTACAAATCACCAGTTTTTGCCTCCACTTCCCCGCCTTATACTTCAGTCTGTCTGCTGTTCACGAACGCAGATATGCACTGCAGATGGTCATGACATTCATGGCACCAAGATAATGGCCAAATACATCATGGATTGTTTAAGTTTAAGCCGTCCTGAATGAACAGAGCCCCTTTCACTAATTGGTTCACCAAGCACTTTGGACCCAAAAAAGCTCCCTCCTACTCCACAATATCTGCAGGACGACTGGGCCTTGTACTTTGGCTTGGAGTTGGCTGGAGATCTTAGCCATCTGTGAGCTGGGAAGAACTGTTTCTTCTGGGCCGATTGAGTCATGTATGGCTGAGCCTGGCTCAAACGTAGGGCACTAGTTTTGGGAGCAACAGAGTTGGTCATAAGTCACAAGTATCTAAAATTTTAATCATCCTTATTGGGGATCAATCATACCTCCAACCTATCCCACATATTGTTTGTTTACACATGCAGTATGGAAGTAGAACGGATCTTGGTTATGTTGTACTACAGCATGACATATCAGACCCGCATGGGCTGAGGTCTCAGGTGGGGAGCTCGCGTCACACATCCACCGGATGGGTGCGCTGAGCGTCCATGTTCACCTGGATGGTCCTAGAAAGAAAGCTGGACCACTTGCTGCCAGGTACCTGTTCAACATCCTTCACTTGCTTCTATGCTGCAGAGATCGTCTCAATTTTAGGGCAGGGGCACTTAGTAAACGTCAGTGTTTGCTGAAATGGCACCCTTCTTTCGCAAGACAAGCTCCAGGTACTTGCGTTCCAAGCGTGTGGCCCATCGTGATTTAAAGCCTGAGAATTTGCTCCTCACTTCTGAAGGAGTTTATATGCGACACAAACTTGGCACTGTGAGAATTCCTGTGCTGCAGCGGCAATGCGGCCATCGGACAGGACGCTTGAAGCTAGTTGACTTCGATGCGGCCATGTATGTTCCAGAGGCATCAGCATCCGTAACGTTTGGGATGAGACACCACAGTAACAAGCAGAAAGAGCGACACATGATTTGACCATCTCATCCTTGCAGGGTGAGGCTGATGCAGCTGCTGGACAGCCAGAAAATGCAGGCGGAAGAGTCGGAAGCATGTGGCTGAAGGACTTGTTGGGTAATTAATTGGAGGTCATGTCTCCACGTCAGCTCTTGGCCAAGTCCTGCTGATGTCTCCTTGCATCTGATCATAAGGTTTTCATGTTGGGACTGGCATCTCTTTGTAAAGCAGATGATTTGAAAATCAAGAGGCATGTGTGCATCGGGTCCAACCAGACTCTGCACCAGACTTTTCACTTGTTTACGTGCTTTATCATTGCTTTATTATTGCTCTATCTACTCTCTACCGTCAGGTGCCGCAGTGGACTTTGTGGGGACAGCGTTGTTCGGTTGCTCAGGTCTGTCGAATTCTTTAGTTTTTCCTGTTCCACCGCAATCACATTCATCATTTTGCGGCGTGTTCATCCTGTTGCTAGTCGTATCCTTTTGACAAACTTGGCCCCAATTCAGGCAGGCATGAATAGAACATGAAAAAAACAGATGATTTTCATTCTCCAAGAGCAATGATCAGAATTCATTTCAATGAAGATCCCTCCAAACCCCCTCTTCGAATCATTGATACCCAAGAATTATGCCCATCATCATCATCATCATCATCATCATCATCATCATCATCATCATCATCATCATCATCATCATCATCATCATCATCATCATCATCGTTCTTCGGCATCTTGGGATGAATCAGACAAGACCATCAATTCGACATCGTTCTTGCACGGTCAAACATCATTTTCTTTGTCCTTACATACTGTGTCAAAGGTACGTGGCCCCCGAAGTGATCTTGGGCTCTGTTCAGCCTCACCAGGTGCACCAGGGAACTCTACACGATCGATTCACGAAACTGCTTTCTCGAGGATCTGCTGGAGTCTGCTTTCACCTTGCCAGGCTTTTGCCCTAGATTTTTGGGCACTGGGATGCATCATCTATCTCGTCTTCCCGGCTCTGCGATTTGGCTTATGCTTGTTGACGGTTTCTTTGTGAAGGATTTCGCAGCAAAAACAACGCAATTCGTTTGCAATGTGTTGATGACCCTATGACCCTGAGCATTGCCAGATGCTGGCCGGAAAAACACCGTTTCACGCTGAATCTGAGCGGGGACCTCAGAAGAGGAGCAGTAATCGATTCAACAGGCCCACTGTGAAGTCCATAGTGTGGTTGTTTTGCCCAGAGCTTAGGTATCTCGTATTTCAGCGGATCCAGCATGCTGATTTTAGCTTCCCAGAGAACTTCAACATAGAGGCGCATGCCAAGAACACATTAATGTGATCAATGTGATCTTCCAGCTTTTGAAGTAGTCTCGAGCTTCAGATCCATGCGCGAAGCACGATGCAAGAAAGGTTTTTACACAGGTCCCTCGTCCCATCTTCTCAGCATCAGAGCACGGGTCCGTAGTCACACCCTAGTAAGTTGTGTGACTAGAATCAATCACAGAGAGCCCCCAGTCCTACCCCTAAGCTCCCTAGTCCAGCCCAAAAACCGCCGAAGGTTGTGTTGGTAACGTTGGTAGAATCAATTGTGTCCCCAGTCCCACCCCCAAAACCCCTTTTCCCAGCCCCCAAAGTCCTAAAGGATCTAAAGGTGTTGAGAACAGTCCTGTGGGCCCATGTGACCTCCTATGTGCGCAAGTGATCCACGATGGGCACAACTGATACAAAGCGCAAGTGCTCCCCTTGCCATCCAAACGGAGTAGTTGGACAGTTGGATCATATTGATGTTGCTGCCGTCATGGTCGGTGGCGTTGTTGTTGCTGCCAGCGTAGTCGTAATTCTTGTTCCAGATTGAGGGGCTACAAATTACTACACGTCCGACACTGTCTCGAGAGCTGCAACACCAACAGGATGGGAGACAGGTGTGTCAGATGAAATGAATCACGAGCATTTGGTTTCTATCTTGAATGTGAGCACAACGCCAGTCAGGAGCAGGAGAACTGCCGATGCAAACCAAAAACATTTTCGGCAGACTGGAAAATAGTGATTGCGAAAACATCAGTAGGATTCAGAATGGGCGTGGCAGAATTGTGGATCGAAATATACACATGTACTATGCGTGCTGCTTTGTAAAATAACCTGACCAAAATCGTGGCTGGACCTACGAACATTTCAAGGAAAACGATGACTTCTCAGTCCAACATTGCCGCTTCAAAAAATCAGGGATTTGGACTTCCGGGGCGTTAGGATGCCCGAGATTTGATTTGTTTCTCTCAATGTGCCAGGCGAAATTGCTGACCGAGGCGGGATGAGCTGTAACCGCAAAACTGAATCTGTGAAGATCCATCACAAAACAAGAAAGAGAGAGAGAAATTCCGAACCTCAACTTGACATCATTCCATAGCGTTCTTTTTGAAAGTTTTTTTTGTGGATTCAGTTTATCAAAGACATCTCTTTTGCAGATAAGATGAGCTCAAGAAATCCGAATGCAGGCCTTGTTGTCCCCAGTTCCACAGAGCCGACCAGGGGCCCAGGCCCGTTGTCCGATTGGAACCCGAGGTTTAGTGAGGATAAGGGAGGCCTGTACCTCCTTGATTGAGGTAACTCCTCCTTCTATGGTGTTACAGTCAATATACCCAGCCACGTAATTGACGTACTTATCCTGTTTTTATTTATCATCATCTATATCCATACATCCATCTCTTTGTCCCTGAATCTGTCTCTGGATTGAATTACATGTGACCTAGCCTGCTTCAAATTTGATGCATCCATCCCATCCATCCCTTCCATACCCATGTGCACGATCCAAATTGTTGCTCTCATTGTTTCCTGGTCATGGGGGTTTTCTGACTCAGGGTGTGGCAGAGCTGCAGCGGAATCCTTTCTTTGGTGGTTCCGAGGTAGTGCAGCCTTGCGATGGTCGAGACAACCAAACTATTTGTGCAATAGTGGTAGACGTCCAAAATGTGCGAGAATGCCACGTAAAATCTTTGTGAAGAAAATTGTGTGTGCTGACTTATTCTGGATGGAATGATTGCTGGCAGGCAAGCTTTGGTGATCTTCTGAGGCACTGCGACAAGGGAGGTTAACATTGCAATGTCAAGCTAGACTCCTGACTTCCTTGATGGCTGGTTTGTTAAATTCATGAAAGAACTTCATTTTTTGAGCAACTTCGGGCTGATAAATACATCCCTCGCTTCCATTGCATGCTGGAGGCAGAGTCCTCCTCCTCGCATCACCCGCTTGGAGAAGAGGTGCTCTTGATGCCAGTGTCCTGCAACTTTGAAACGCTCGTATGATTAAAGTTTGTGTCCAGATTCGTTTGTAGTTCGATCACGTCAGTTTCTTTCATTTCCTGTGAATTGTGAATATAAGATAGCACTGGCTACTTCACCTGATGTCATTTCATGTCATTGAGCCAGGCCCGGTCGGAATTGTCAGGGACTCAGCCAAAACAATTCGATTTGAGCCAACCGTACTGGATGGTCTGGACAGTACCTTCTCATGCCTCAGTCGGGGCGTTTTGAAGTTGCTTGGTGCAGGTAGGTTCTCCTCATGAGGAATAGTGACATGTGGATGTCATTGATAGACTGATAGTTGCTGATACCAGTGGTCAGGCAGTGTGCGTGAAGAGGCGGTACGAGCCACCGTCGGGCGTCATTTTTCAAAAAAGCACTCCGAACGTTTGAAAATCGAAGACCTTTTTTGCCTAGACAACCCCCAAATACCTCGCGCGAATCTGCAATATGGTGGCTTAGTTGGCGTGAAGAGCGCGCCAGATTTGCATATTTTATGTCATTGCAATCAATTGTGGAACAGGAAAGAGGTTCAATTCCAGTAGCTGCACAAGAGATTTCAACTGATCCCACCGGAAATGGCCACAACCTTAGTTTCCACAATTGTGCTCCATGTGGATATGCAAGCTTGGCACGAAAAGGCAAAGTGACATGATGTTATTATGCTATTGCACCGGCCTTGAGGTGGAGATTAATACAATTCATCATTTTACAAACTGTGGAGTACTTGGGATGCCCGCCTTTTTTCGCCATGGTTTTGCGGGACATTCTCCTATGGCCATGACCTGAGTTGGTGGCAAATGGTGTGGAGATGTGGTTCCCGCATTCTCCATAGCAGTTGGTCATTTTTAGAGTTCCCATCCAGGGGCTCTTTTGAACCATATACATATTACAGATTGGATTATTTTATACGGACTTTTTGGCGATGAAGTTCCGAACAATTTTGTTCAACATACCGTTGAATACCATGATACTCCCCGATATTTGTGATGCGAGGCGCTGAGATGCAGCTACCTCAGTGGGCAAAAGCTCGGAGCTGTTGATTGATGTCTTTTCAAGCCAAAAGTGGCAGTATAGTATCAAATCAAAAAGACAAATAATAGGAGGTTCCTGGACTCTGTGATCAGGTCCTAGTTGGATGCAAAAGGAACTTGCATTATGAATTTTTGAAGAGGGAAATCATTTTCAATTTTTAAGGAAGGCATTACCCTGTGCAAGGTCATTGCAGACTGTGGAATGCGCTCCAGAGATACCACCAGTGGGACCTTCTGATGTCCTTCGGCAAATCCGAATTTGGTGGGAGGGCATTCCCATTTTTTCCAGTGTGTTTGTTTTGATGCTGTGGTCACTCTTGATTTCTTGATCAAAGCCTCAAAATTGAAGTGTTTCGTGTTTCTTCAGTCTTGAGAGCCGTGTGCTCTGGAGAAATACCAATGACAGAAGTTTCATGTTTGTTTGGGCACTTTGCTTGAAAGCCCAGAGGTATCAGCAGCCTTTCGCTGCTTGGATCAAATAGGGGGTTACTTGGGGAGTTGCTCTTGACACATGAACTCCAGTTCTGAACAGCTCTCCATCCTGTTACTGGTTCTCTTGTTATTGAGTTCGGGGGATATGGTGCTCTCCAATACCATCATTGTTGCTCATGGGAGGGATCTCAATGCTGGTCCCCTCCCCATGACTTCTAGACTAGCCTTTTGGACCTCAGAGTGCTCTCAACAACTCTCAAAGTTCGGGATTGTGGGTAGAGCCGGTTTTGGTTGCCTGGACAGAATTGAAAAAGGCAGGTGATTCCGGAGAAATGCGGGAGAGCATGGTGTGAGTATGAAAGTTGACATCAGTTCTTTGTCAACCAAGGGCCTGGATCCAATGCCAGCAAAGAATCTCAGGCAGGGCTTTGGGCTTGGGATATCAAGTCATTCCTCTGTCTAATTTCGCCAGGTGCTTGAAGCCAGCTGCTCATCTGAAGTTTTGTTGGAGGCAGGATTTTCACTCATGACAATACCATGATTCTTGAAGTTGACGTGTGTAAACAATCGATGCAGGTGAGATGGTTAGCGCATCAACTCCAAGGCTCACAGGACTCCACGAAACGCCTTCGTTTCTTTTTGGGCCCATGTCTCTAGGGCAAGTGTATTATGTAGAAATATAGAATGCTCTTTAGACAAATTGTGGCGATTGCAAGATCGAGGGTATCAGCTTGTCTTATGCATCTTTTTAAGTTGTTTGAATCGGACAACTAATGGTACTGCATAGACCACAGGAGCAACGCAGCGATCACGTGCCCCAGCAGCACGCAAGGGGGGATGCAGAACATGTCAGGACATATCCTGCTATGAACTTTGAACTCTTTTTTGTGCGCAAAATTCTAGAAGCTACGCTGTTCTTACATACCCAGCCTCTTCAGGTGAACTTATTCATCGAGCAAACTAGATGGAGAGTTCTGTTCTTTCTGATTTTGTGCAGGCAATTTCAGTTTTGATGAACTGATAGCAGTGTTTTATTATAGGTTGTATGTCTCAACTTGTCCATTCCTTGCTGGTCTCTGGTCGCAACTTTCTAGGTCTAGGGCCTCCCAGGAATCATACATTTAATCATTAAATCACATGACACCTATGCCTCAGCCTATGCCTCAGCCTATGACTATTTGACGATTTTCTGGATTTTTTGGATGTCTGGAAGTCTGAAATCCATCACCAAACCGAGGTGGCCTTGCTCCTGGGCCTCTTGGGGAATATCTCTTCCTTCACCAGTGCCTTAGCAACGCTTCAACCCCGTGCACGGCGCCGTGTGATGTCATGACCTTGGGTGACCCCATGCCCCAAAAGGTCCAAAAGCTCCAAAAAATGCTGAAAAACAGGAAACAATAATTAATTTCCTGTCACTGCAAGGAATCACTTGGAAGTTGTAAATTTGCAAAGTGTCAGAATTTTCGCTTGTTTTCCTTTTTTTGTTGTCAGGGCCGAAGTGGATCATTTTGAAACTCGGACCCACCGGGGGACCTGAGGTCACAACTCAGAATCAAGCGTTTTCCTCCAGACAAGCTTTTGACTTGGCTGGGGAACTTGGATTGAAGGGAATTCTCATGGACTCAACAGTACCTGTGTATCACCCAAGCTGTTGATCCAAACATGTCCAAGCTATTTTTCCTGGACCAAGAAGACTTGTGCTTTGCAAAGTACAGTAGAGAGATGTAGAGACTAAAAGGGCAATTCACTTGCATCACTGTTATGCAGGGACAGGGAAGACATCGGATATTCAACAAAAATTAACTTGTTTCCCTTCGCTTTAAACCTGGCTGGCCACGTGCCTTTGATCTTGAATCTAGTAGGAACATGCTGCAAGGTTTTGTGAGTTTGTAACACTTCAATGAAGTCTTTTTGGGGCAGAACATCATTGTACAGAGGAGTGAGGTTCGGAAGTGACCTCTTTGGTCATCATAATTTCGAAGCTTGGTCGTGTTGGAATGAATGTTAAAAAGATGAATTACATGAGTCCCATGCTCCCGTCTCAAGAATCAAACCTCCCAGCTGGAAACCGGGAAACCTCCACTTTTGCTCACGACAGCAGATTTGAAAGGTCTGACTTGGATACTGAAGCTGGAGGTGGGGTGGAGCTGCAATAGTCCAACACATGTTATCTATCAGCTAGGCTAGACGCCTCTGGGCCACACTGGATTCCAATCTATCAGAACCTGTCGGCTTCAGCTGAAAGATCGGTTGATCCGTTGATGAAATCCGAGGTTTTCGGGAATAAAGGGGACATCTTCTGCCGATATTTCAATGAATACGAAGAATGGTATCAACTCAACTAAGTTGGCCAATGTCTCAAGAATGGTATCAAGTCAAAGTCCGACCGCATTCCTCATTTGATCCCTTGAGACATCTAGCTGTGAGGCATCGCTGCTGGTCTGGTCATGAAGGGTAGCTTGCAACTTCTGGGTGCTGCACCTGGGCAGGACCGCCACCTTTCCGAGATTCGAACCTTGATCAGCGCAGCGGATTATGATGGATTATGGCTTGTCACACCTCTCTCTTGGCTTCACCATATCACCATCCAATGCAGTTTTTTGTCCTGGCTGGTGGTTAGATTTTTTGGAGTATTGTATGTACTGTATGTGTTGTTACATTTCAAGATCTTGAGCCTCAGGAGTCCGAGTTGCCTGCTGGTGGGGAAATTCCCTCGTAGCTTGAAGCAAGAGCTGGCAGAGTCTTTCCAAAACCATTTGCTCTCGGTTGCTGCACCGAGGTGTCGTGCCGCTTGTGGCTCTCATGGAGCTGAGTTGCTGATTATGTTGCGGAAGAGTTTGGACCAGGCAGTTCCGGGTGGTTAAGATTTGAGCCCATTGATGTACTGGTCGCAGTTTCATCAGGCCTGCAAATCGAGTTTTGATTTGGCACAGGCGACTTTGGAGGAAAAAGAACAGGACGCACTACGTTTGGATGCAAGAGAGGTGCTTCCTGGCCGCCTTCTAGAAAGTTCTGCCAAATTTGTTTTTGTTTTTGCAGTTGAGGGGACGAAAAGGACAGGGTGGTACTAGGTGCATGGATCATTCATTTTCGGCTTCGATATTTTCATTTTGAAATGTACTTCAAATTGGGCGTCGCCAAGCTGTTGATCCTTATTTGCTGTTGCCTGGAGGTGTTAAGCAAGACAGAGAGAATGTCTCGAGGAGTCTCAGATTTGGAGGTGGGAGCTATCAGGGGTAGATTTTGAAGGGATGATACTGGAAAAAAAATTCACGTTCCCTGGAAAAAAAATTCACGTTCCCTGGAAAAAATATTTACAGCCCCTGGAAAAGAAATTTAGGCTCCTCTGGCCCTGTGGTCCTCTGGCTGTTTGGTCCTTTGGTCCTCTGGTCCTCTGGTTGTTTGGTCCTCTGGTCCTGTGGTCCTGTGGTCCTCTGGTCCTCTGGTCCTGTGGTCCTCTGGTCCTCTGGTCCTCTGGTCCTGTCCTATGGTCGNAAAATGACACATATTCGAAAAGCAATGGTCCATTGCATGTCCAATGGTCCACGTCATTCAAGCATGCTTAAAGCAAGCATTCGTAAGTGCCATTGTTTCGGCTCAGGTGTTAAGGAGGTACCTTGAACCTTGGCAAGTTTTGGATTCAGAGGTGAGAGGGTTCCCTTCACGAAAGGCAGTAGGGGCTGTGATTCAAAGCACTGCTTGGACCCAGGATACTTTGCCTCTTTTTCAGCACCTGCCGGATGAGAAGTTGTTGCGGCTGTGCCAACACTTGCAGCTGCTTCCTACTGTGCATCAGGGTCAGTGCATCTTGGCTAGTGAAACATTGTGAGTCCAAAGACCTATGGAGAATCGAATTGGATCATTGAATCTTGCAACCAAGTTTTTTAATCTTGAATCTGCATATAATCACATTACTGCTCTTGCAGCTCTAGATCACAGAGATGTAGAAAACCACAGAAGCACAGCAAATGAATTTGCCTTTGGTGATTCGAGGCCTTCTGCAGCAAAGTGAACATGTCCCTGCAAGCGGCCTCCGACTACTGCTGCATGGCACAGCAGCAGCTTCGGTAGGCACAATGGGAAGCTCACAAAATCTCCAAAGATCTGAGTTCCACTTGCCACTTTTTGCTGCCTATGATTTTCCACTCAATCTCGGCATTCTTGTGCTTTTTCAGTGTAACCCTTCCCCAAGCATTTCGCACAATAATCCAATAAGTAATGTAGAAAGAGTTTGATGGAGTGAAGATGACGGACATGCATCATTGTATGACATGGAGCTGTGAGCCTGTGAGCAACTTGCAAAGCACGAACCTCCATGAGGCGGCGAGAAAGAACCGCCCTTGCCGCTGTGGTGCCATCAAGCTTGGTTTTGCTCCTTGCCCTCTGAGAGATTTTGAAACTGTTTCAAAAGTTTCAAAAGTATGAAGTTTCTGTGGCCAGCTGTTTTCATTGCCACATCGTGCTGCAAAGGTCCAGACGATGCGATCTGGCCATGGGAACTGGTGGCACAGGGCCAACGTGTTGCAGATGTGGTTGCAATACAAGACTGTTTCTTGACAAAGCGTCCGCAAGTTGCTGTACGTTTGCAGATGTCAGATTTGATGCATTGGCATGTTGTAGATGCAACTATCTCAGGCGATGTGCTGTTCCTGCCTCGTGCTGTTGGGCGGCCCAGCATTGTTGTGTATGTTGCAGGTTTTTGGCCACCCTCTTCCCTCCACTCCGCCTGCCATGGTCATGGTCCCCCCCCCTGTGTCCAGTGCATGGTGACGGTGTCCGATATTTCCTCTCTCCTTGGTGGTGTTGCTGAACTGGAACACATGTAAGTATATGCGCACAAATGTTTCTTTTGCAGGGCAGAACTTGACGTAGGTTGTTGAATGCACAGAAGGAAGCCTTGATCTGGAACGTTAGGATCCAAAGACTGTCGGAAGAGGATAGCAAGACAACAAAAGATCTCTTGCATTGGGCTCCCCTCAAATCCTTGCGGTTTGAAACTCGTTTTCCAAATTCCTCAAGCTTTTCATTTGAATGATTTTTGCCCAGACTATCCAGTGGGGGGGCCACCCACAACACGCTGCAAAGGAGTGCAGCGTTTTGCCGATTGGTACTGATATGGTGCGGAGTTGTTTCAGTGAAATTCTCTCACTGAAATTTCGTGGGGCTGATCAGGCGCCAAAATATCTGCAAGGGAAATGGGAAACTGGTGGAAGGATGGCAGGAGAAACAGTGATCAAGTCTTGATGGTTGCATGTGCATCAATTTGATTTAGGAAGCTTGAGAGCCATTGCCTTCAGATTCAATAGGTCTTTGGCATGTTTTTCTGGTTGATGCAGATTTGCAGATTCAACTCCTGTTTGGTTTTTTCAGCTTTATTGCATTTGACAGATGGAATTGGACCAGGCCTGTCTGACTTGGGATTTTCTTCCGATCGTGCACACGTTCTGTGAGGCTGTGCTGCCCAAAAGGGCATTGCTGGTGCCCGACTCTCCTTTGATTCAGGCGGGATTTAATGCTTAAAGGCAGGTGCATAGCTATGGAATGCTCCACTTTAGCTACACTTTCGCTTTGAATAGAGTCAAAGTTACTTGCAGTATTATCATTACCTATGACCAGGATGAGTTTGCCCAAATTGAATTGAAAAGAGTTAAGAGTTGCAGCTAGCGCCAGGTGCAGGAGGAGTACTGGACGGAAAGTCTGCGGATGGATCACGATGATTCCAAGCAGCTCTTGCAGAAGTTCCTGGGTGGCAATTACTTCAGGTTCAGCTGCGGCAAGCGGCAAGCTACCAACTTCACCCCGCGTGAGGTTGGTCTCTACACCTTCACTTGTGCCGCAAAGGTGCAGAGTTGTGAATCGAGAGATGTCAGTGATCTTCTGGAGAATTATGTCAGAAGCTCCGAACTGCTGGCGCTTTTAGTTCCTTATGTCTGTATGTCTAGCAACTTGCTCTTGTCTTGCAGCATCCCGCAGTGCGCCAGGCTACTCATGCAAGAGAATGAGGCACATGAGGTTGGTCCAGGCACATGACTCAAACGTCAGCGTTGCTTTTGGGTTGATTTTTTTCCACAGACGGAAAGATAGAGGCAAGATGCCCTTGCATGCCCTTGCAACAAACATTATGGTCCAGGTCACGATGTAAACTTTAGTTGCAAATGATTTCATGCCAATGGGCCAATGACAGTCAGTCTGATTGACAGGCAGCAGCAGCCCGAGCATACAACCAGGCAAGCCAAGTGGTCACAAAGCTGGGGAAACGGGTGCATTGGGGGCACCCAGGAAAAGGGCACAAAATGTCTAAACATCCGGAGATGATTCTGAATCATAGAATGGGGGTGCACCTGCACATTGGCAGATACAAATGAAATAAATTGAAAAAAATTGAACTCCTTCCATTCTGTTGCTAGACATGGTAACAGCTTGTTTGCGCAGGTAGCAGCAGCAGCTTTCGGTCAGGCAAGATGGAATATCAGTAGCGATGCAGTGGGGTTTCAACGACGTCAACAATATCCGTAGCCCAGAAGAAAAACCCAGTCCAATGTCCACCATTTGCAGCGTCAAGGTATTGAGGTGGCAAATCTGATGAGAGTGCCCAGCTGTGAATTGGAGGAGGGGTGGAGTCTTTGTAGAGTGGTATCAGTAGAAGGACAGAAATTAATCTTTACTTCAGACTCCAGACACAACAAACCAAGTTCATATCTACTATTATTATATTGTGTAATATACTGTATAGTAAATAGCTGTTTTTTTCGAAGCTACATTTGGCCCTTGATCTCAGATGTGACCAGCAATATATACATGGATTTTTTGTTGGAAGGAGGAAGGCCTTGGGCTTCACCAGCACTATGCCTATGGGGCTACTTGGAGCACTTGGATGGCTTCATTGGGCACCATGATGATGCACATCCAATTCATCATTCCCTCTTGGTTATTTTCATTCTAAGGCGATTTTGGACTGGGCAGAAGGTATGACGCGCTCTTTGCTGCCAGGCCTGGAGTGTGACCGAAAAAAATTCTTGCCGAACACCCCGAACACATGTCGAGAAGGTCACCGCGATGAAGACTTGAACTTGATGTCTCATGAGGGTTGTTCCTTAGCTTCTAGTTGTTGCCGGAGTTGTCATTTGACTGCCGCCATTTACAAGACCAGTCACTCGCCGTGGAGGCATTCATGGAGAACTGAGGTGGGCCCTTAGAACTTCAATCTCAAATATTCTTAAATCCAGCAGTAGCTATAGAAAGGGAGCATAAAGTTCTGAAGGGTTCAATAAGTTTGCCAAGTGTCAAACAGGTACAATCGGTTTCCCTTTGCATTAAGGCCTGCCTGGCAACTTCTGCCTCGTCGGAAGCGTCAGCAACTGGGGCCTCATGTGCAGTTGCTTCAGCTCCACCCAGGGCAGTTGCTTCGACAAACAGGTGGGGATGAGACAGCTTGACATCTGAATCTTTCTGAACTTGGCACTTGAGAAACAATGAGAAACATGTTTTCCATATTTTTTCGCACTTAGAATCGACTGGTGGAAACTTATTGGATCTTGCTATTGTGGCTCTAGAATGCACTAGCTCTTGTACTGAGACGCTCATCATTTTCTGCTTCAACACTGCAGTTGGCACTTTTTGTTCGAAGGCGACCAGGAGGGAATCAAGGTGGTCTTGAGTGGAATGCTTGGCCGTTTTGAGGTGGGGGCATCATTTTGCTGCTCGCATTTGGGAAAAGCCTCTGGGGACTGTATGTAAAGCCGAAGCAGACCCGCACTTCTTCATGTGTATTTTGGTTCCCGGACCTTGCCAAGAATGCTTCTTCCTTCATAATCGTTACTGTTACCAATACCTCCGCAAGTTCTTTCCGGTGGATCATATCCTTGCAACAAGATCTGCAGATTTGTTGGAGATTTCTTATTCCATTCATTGTTTTGCAGATTCCAGGCATGCAAAGGGGTCCATCTTCACAGTGCTTTGTTAAAAGCCTTGCCCAGTGCTGTGGAAAGCACCTCGGCCGGAGAGCTTCTTTGGACAGAAGGGCTCTGACGAAGTATTTATTTTTGAAGACGTAGTTAATAATACAGTGTAATGTCTGCTTATGAGTTTATAAGCCTACCAGTTTCCTTGAACACTTTCAATGCATTTCGATTATGTCCTTGGGCCAGCGTGCCGTTTCCAAGTCGTGCCACTAGGGAGTAGTGGAAGTTTTTGGTGCCGAGGACATTTCTTGTCCAAGGGCATTACCATCACTGAGCAGGTGGGGTTACCGCCAAGCAGCTTCAAATGAGCATCAATCCAATCCAACCGAGCGAGGCTACGGAGTGGCTCAAGGACCTCAACTTGGACAATGCTGATGCGGAGGATCCTGTGGACGTGGGTGCTATGAGCTACAGACTCAGATTTATGGGAAGCATTTTGAATGGCAACAGCATACCAAACGGAAACATGAAGCTTAGAGGTTCAGTAGCTTCAGTTGCTTTTCTGATTCTGATTGTAAGTGAATGTCTTGGTGATCTCATGAAAAACGGCTCAAGTATATTACAGTCAAAGCTGGAAAGGTTTACTTGTGGCCATTGTACATTTGGGTTTTGGACCCCCAGGTTGTTTAGCTGAAGCTTTGCTTCAAGTGGCTCAACGACGCTTCTGGGTGACTCAGTTGAAGATATCCTTGTTACGAGTCATGGTGGTCATAATTTGGTGTTTCCTCGGTGCATAGTCATGCGTATGGACCTTATCATTTCCACATGTTTAATTCTTTCTTTCTATTTCTCTATGTTTTGTTTCCTCATTATTCATGAGGCAAGCATGTCAAGATTCATTTTTTTAAAAAGCCAACCATTCCAAGAAATGGAACCTAATTAGGAAGCATATCCCTCTTCAAGTCACCAGGAGTCTGAACATTGGTCTTCTATTCATTGACCAGTTGGTTCACATCGTTTAGCATGTCATGCCTCCTTTCTCCTTTCAGGACCTGCACTGTCCAGGGGAAAGCATTCAAAGCTTCGTCAGCAGCGTGTGCGTATTCCCAGGTTGTGTTGAGAGTTCAGATGCCTCAAAGAAGGGCACCATAAGGGTCACCTAAACTTCACGAACATCTATTGAGGATGGACCAAAAATGCCCAAAGAGTTAGGGGATCTAGCAGGAAAAACCTTCTGGCATCGAATTGAATTCTCTGACAGGTTTTTGGACCGAAAGCTTCTGGGAGACGAAGCTCAATGGGTGGAGAAGGATTCAGAAACGGGGTGTGGTGCCAAATCGGGTGAATTGCTTGAATTGGTTGAAATGCTTGAAGTGACTTCCAGGATCTAGAGCTGCTGGCACAGCGAAGATCTCGAAGTGGTTCGGATTCTCTAATCTTTTTGTGGTCATGGACGGTAATTTGATATTCAGAAGCGTATCAAGGGTAGAACAGCTATGTCACTCAGATTCTTCTTTTGGAGGAGTTGGTTGTCAGCTATGAAGGCTCATGGAATCATGTTCTGTCAAGGTGCTTTGGCACTGGAGACTTCATCGCCAGAGGTGCATTTGGATCAATGACTCAATGACCCATGCGAATGTATTGTGGCGTGTCCCAGATTTTAGAGAATTATCAAGGCCAAAACACTTGTTAGCCGCCAGCAAAACATTTTTTTGAAATTCTTCAACCTTTCAACACATCATTTTGGAGAAGGGATTGAGTTGCAAACCAGGGTGTAAGCCTAGCATTTCTGAATGTGGACATTTGCAGTCTGGTCTCGCAAAACAGGTTTATGTCGACATCTCTGAGATAGGGGAAATGAAACAGCTGTACAGGTGCGGAGATGGGTTGTTTGCGAACTTCAGTTGCGGGTCAGTACTTGTCTTGTTTTGTTGCTTCTGGCTCGTTTCAATGCCGGTGCTATGAAATGTGCTACTTGGGGAGAATGGAGCAAGTGTAACAATAGGAACATGATGTGAATCATGATAGCGACCCAGCGGCTTTATTTGGCTTGCATGTTCTATTCAGCATGTTCTACAGGGTATATCACCTGACAGGAAGGTTTGTTGCACTGAGAGCATCTCCCTGTAGGCCCGGTGAACGCCTGTGTGCGGGGGAGATGGACTTTGTTGCCCTGAAGGGCACAGGCCCGTTCCATGAAGGATCTGATGGAATGTGGTTGAGGTTTTGCCACTATCCATGAATATTGTAATGCAATCCGGAAACTGTGCTTGGTTGAACCATTCCGATACCACCTTGGGTTCCTCTTTTTCTGCGGCTGCAGAGTAGGAGTCACGTGAGTTACTGCAGATCATGGTTCAACTGTATTGATGGAACTTCAGGATGCTAAGTACCTTTGAGATCATTCTCATTTTTCACGGAAGGGTCGGTACTTCTTTGCTACGTTGTTTGTGACTGCATGATTCCATGAATGTGAATGTGTAACCACCCCGCGCACCCACCCTACACTATCCATCTACAAATGTGAACATAGAACCTTTTGCCACAATTTTGTTCATTCCGAGTGTGCAAACACGCATTTGCTTGTTTGGACACGGTCGCATACTCTCTATCAACAAGTGGTCAAAATGATCAAACTCCACCTGCATCGCTCCGTTTGTGCTTTGACTTCAGATATCCTGATTGTGGATCCGTCCGCACTCCTTGGAGACATGGAGGCGTACCGGAAAGAAAACGAAATGTTTTTTTCTGCTCTTTCATGATTGTTGGTGCACCAACTGTCGAAGGAGTCGATGATCCCATCCATCGAAACCGGTTCCAAAGACTGTTCCAAAGATGCTCGTAATGCCTTCAGCAGCTTGTCCTCAAAGGGCTTTTGTGTTTTAGTAGCCTTGCAGCCTTACAAGCTGCGCAGCTCTGCCAGTGGTGGAAGCAGATCCAGTTGACTATTTCAAGCTGATTTTTGTTGACACATCGAGGTATCAAAGAGCTCTTCCGACTAGCAAAGCTCCTACGGCGCACAGAGGCGGGTCTTTCATTCTGGGAGGATTCACCGTGTTGAGCGTGGGTCGGTTTTCTATGTTGAAAACAATGAGAGGCCTTTCAGCAACTAGACTGCCGTGCTCTGGTGGACGTTTGCCATGTTGCCTTGCACTTTGAAACTCTTGATCCTGGTCAATTGATCTGTCTGGAAGCCAACAATCCAACCTGGACAATGACCCATATGTTGGGGCTAGTGCTGATGGGTCTTGATATAAGAAATTTTGAAATGTTTGATGTCAGGTGTTGTGTTCTAGTCTTTCCAAGCCTTACGAAGGGAGAAATATGAAAGAAACATGAAGCTGCCAACGTCACCATCTTCCTATTTCTTCATACAAAGTTCTTCGATTCATAGTGCTGTTGCATTGTCATAGAGCTACTCATAGAATCCATAGAATAGGTGGAAGATGGTGGAAGACAGATTCAACCTTCTTAAAAAAAGCCACAGCCGCTCCCAAGGTCGTGAAGGTCAAGAGGCTGCTGGCTTCTTCCTGATCCTCGCAGGTCGGGTTTTCCACAGCCATGAAGAGGGTTTTGGTGTTCCTCCAAAGCTGACTTTAGTGTTCCTGTTAGCACTCAACGTTGCTGTTTTTTCACCAACGTCTCTGATGATATGTCAACGTCTCTCAATTTTGCTTGCAGAATTTGACAGGAAAGGATCAGAATAAGACCTCTCATCCTCTGCTCATTGTGTTGGTATGTAGATCATCTTGCTGCAGAACTAATAGCAAGGAGAAGACAGTCGGGATACAACTGTTGCTAGCATGTGTTGCATGGGCCAGCTTGCCCTTGTCTTTGCTTTTTTTGAACTTTGTCGTCTTTGATTTGTAAGTGTTCACTTCGGTCTTTCTAAGAAGCTGCGTTTCAAAAGCCCTAGTGCTCTCTGTCCTTGCTCCTGATGAAGGTCCTGCGACCTGTGTCCTTAGAGTACTACTCGTTTCTACAGATTTTCATGATCTCTTATATAAGAGGTTCATCCAGGGCCCTGTTCTGACAGGCACTGCTTCCTCTTCATCAAAGGGTGCCTCCCTCTTCCAGCTCACAGAGGCCGGATGTGGCATAGACTGGTGAAGGAGGGCTTCGAAGGCAGATGACATGGCCAAGGTTGTGGTGTCAGTACTTAACAGGCTATGCATCGTATTGCTTTGTTGATCTGCCTCCTGTAGCGGCTGAGGGCAGTGCCGTTGGTGAAGATGTGCTGGAACAGGCGGAAGACCGATTGGCCATGATTGCCCTACATCACCTTAGGATTTTGTGCGATGTTGATGGTGGCATGAAAGAACGTGATGCGTGTGTTGCATGTGCAGGAAGAGCATGTGCTGCTGGGTCAGACGGCTTGCATAGCATGATGTGTTTGGGACAGGAGATGATTTGGCCCTTCTCTGTGATTGCAGAGACTGCTGTTGAGATTTTGTGGATCGATGCCAAGCTCTTTCGAGAGGTGGGAATGGGATCATCAGAGTGGACCGCGAGGTTTTCGTAAAAACGAGTAGATGGACTCAAAGTACCACATCACGATTTTAGCTACTCTGGATCCCACTTGTTTGCAATTTTCAATCATCAAAATCATTGAAAGCTTTGTGATGGAACCCAACCACTGGATGTGCCAGGTGTGCTTGGACCTCTCCGGCGAGCGTGCAGCACGACGCAAGATCCTGGAGGTGAACTGGTGAAACGGTGAAACCTGGACGGATCTGGAGGGCTTTTAGACGAGACAACAGACCCATTCTGATTCTGAGATTCTCTAACTTGACGTTTCGCAAAGTTATGGTTGACAATTTCTTTCAGGACAACTCAAAAGTTTTTGTACCCCCATGTGCATGTTTTGCAATCTTTGCCGTTTTTTGGATCGCAGCAAATACGTTCTATTTTCACCAGCGGCGCGTCAATCCCGCTGCTGCTTGGCTGAATTTGTGATGCAATTTTGGATCGTTTTACCAGCTCGAGTCCAGGACGTGCCTTTCACTCGATGCTAGACACACTAGCCAAGGTGAAAGACATCAGGTCTTCCATATGCGCGGTCACCAAGCATCAGGATATGGATGGTGGAGGTTCATTCATCCCCATACCATGGCGATTTACAGTGGTTTCAGCCAATAAGGGTTGGAATGACTCAGACTCCAACCGCACATTTCCTGGGCAGCTGAGTACTTTCTGGATATGTCATCAAGAACTGGTGAGACAGGGAGGGAGGTTACAGGAAGAGTTGGGTGTCCACACCCCAAAACCTCGCAATGCTGCCTACTCACAGCATCATTTTCGTATCGTCTTCATACAGTGAAACAGCTGACGGCTCGAGGTTTTGAGCTCTTGTAAAAAGCATGAGTCCCCTAAAATCTGTTTGTATGCAATGCTTCGTGCTGCCTTTGTGCTCCCTGAGGTATGGTACTTTCAAGAAAGATGAGAAAGGGCGGAATCGCGACCATGATGAGCCTTGCCTGAAGCGTAGGCATAGCTGAAGACTTGAGAACTCCACTTATATAGATTGGAAACACCCGTGTAAACAAGCAGTTTTCTGCGATTAAAGCCAATCCTCTTCGGTGTGCTTCTGCGCAGCTGTTGGGAGACACAAGCACACACACATATATGTACATACGGTTACATACACATCTAGCTGTGTTTGTGTACTCTCATGCAAGTCTTGTCAAATCATCATAACACTCAGGCTATTGTGACTTGATACCGGGATACCAGTCTTTTGCTTTGTTCTTTGGCAAGTGAAGCACCATCCAGACTTTCCATATGCGGTCTAGGATTTCAGAGACATGTTTTGCAATGGCTAAGGAATTCCCTTGGTTTATGCTTAGTCTTTTTATGATGATCCTGGCCTTGTATGGATTGGTTGTGCAGCATGGCAGCAGTTATGGCATCAACCTCCAATTGTAGGTGCAGATCGGGTCTCATCATGAACAGTTTTTCTTCAAAGGGGCTTTACATAGTTTGGATACCTACAGAGGATTCACATGTATTCATGCGGTTTTGGTCAGGTCCGGTTCATGGGAGGTGGCCGGACGGCTAGATACTTTCGCCATAAGGCCAGGAACAGGGTGGAGACAGGGATGTCACAAATGCCAACTTGATAAGGATGGTAGAAAAAACCTCCACCATTTCATGCTGTCACAGCTGTGGCGCAGGTCAAAGAGCTTCATGGACATCATGGGTAAAGCTGCAAGATCCGTCGGCACATCTGTCCATGTTGCAATGGAGGAGGTGGGAAATGAGATGCGTGACTGATGCTTGCAGTTCTTGTACTGTCAAAAGTTAAACACATCCTTCCTTCAAAGTTGAGACCTTTCTCAGAGATGGGCGCAATTTTCCGATTGCTGTCATTCCTGGACAGGGAACCATAGCTCTGACAGATGGAGACTTGTCAGTGGGAAGAGAAAGTTGTTTGGCAACCGCAGCTTGATGTTGCTGCCACCCTGCGGTTTGTCAAGTTCTCGGCGGAGTAGCAGCTAAATACAGTAAGTGTTTAAAACTGGGCATGCTGAAGATATGTTCTGAAAAGGTTTCCATCGAATAGAAAGCTTTGCGTTCAGCTCAACCCCTGCGACCGAGGACTGATGCTGCTGCAAGAAGATATGCTGCTGGCTCAGCAGGCGGATTCTGCAAGAAAGCCGGGGGCTTCACAGATCATAATCGGTAGGTAGCCTTTGTTGATTTTGGCACTGGCAATATGCCTGACTTCTGGAAACATTTGCTTCTTGCAGGAGATTTCCGAATCTTTTGCCAGGAGAGTAGCAAATTGAAAGAAGCCCTGGGCGCAATTGACAAGACGCCTGATGGCGGGGCTTCACAGATTGATGACTGGCGTTGATGGCGTTGATCATTCCGTCCAGTAGTTTGATGTTTCAATCGAAACTGATCTTTCAAAATGTTTGTCCATCTGAGTTTGCCTAAACTGGAGCGAGGGGTCTCAACTCCTGGGTAAAAATGGATAAAAAGGATCATGATCATACAAGATGAAGCAAGTCTGGACTAGAAATTCTACACCTCAGTACTAGAGTCACTAGAGGGTCGATTTTCTGTGTCCCAGGCGCAGCTCAGTATGAAGAGGCACAGAAGGTGATTTTTGCGCAGGCCAAGGGACAGTACTTGGACCATGAGATGGCAACATACATATTGAGGTGCTTAGGCCTCCATACATAACTTCAAGCTGGAAGGCGGCTCGTGTGAAGATCATCAAGTCAGGACCTTGCCAAGTATTGGAGCGTATTGGAGCCATAGACATTTTGCTGATGTGCTGATTCTCCTGAGAAAAACATCATAGCCTAGAGGCCATGTCAAAGTGATGGCAGCAGCCTTTTTCTTCATTAAAAATCTCGAAATCATCGGTATCACAATTCTAATCCTTGCTTCTCATTGCCATCAACTCTTGGTTACCAATTGAAGGACTGAACGCCATGGAGGATCCAGTGCCCCTGAAAGCCTTTGTGGGTTTTCTCAGCAACGTGCTGTACCTGGGCTTCTGAAGATGGGTTTTCTATTGGATCATGGGCGCCGTTGGATTGAATCAGTCCTTACCCATCGGTCCTTCCAGAAGTAGCTGCGTAGCTTCTGCTTTGATGAGGTCCGTGACTACTCCGCTGGCAGAGCTCATTCCACGACATGAGGTGTTTTGGCAGAAACTCAGCAGGTGTTTGGTTTGTCCACAAAAGCCCAATTTTGTAGCAAAGGTGATGGGTTTCTTGAAAGGCGCTTGTGGACTTGTAAAGAATTCCACTTATACCCAAAACTTCCTTAAAACGAAGTGTTCTTTCTTGCTGAGTTTTAGGATGATTAGCGCAGGAGATTTTGAAAATGCTTACCGGGCCTACCCATCCCAAAATGGATTTCAATCTTTGGGTTACCTATGTGGGATTGTTTCACTCCTGCGACGAGAGGAGGGAGTGAAGGCATGAAACCTACGGCCCCAGCTGTGAGGGTTGTACTATTATACTACAAGAAGGTAGGATAAGATGATATGAGTTGACAGAGGGCAAGATAAGTTGACAGAAGCAAAGATTAGACAAGATAAGAGAAGCAATTTGAAACAAGATAACAGAAGGGAAGGTAAGACAGATGTATTTAGTGTATACCGCATATAGAATATACGTACAATCTATAGACAGAAAAGAGATACTCTGCCCCCGCTGTGAAGTGATACCATGGGATGCTTTGCTCACTTAAGTTGCGATATGATGATAGTCAATGCTAGAAGAAGAGGTTACAGTACTGTATATACTTTTGAATGTCACAACACGGCAAGGTATTATTGGCCAGGACTCGAAAGACAGAGAAGGCAAGGTACTTAAAGATTAGATATCGGAAATAGACTAGGCAAGACAGGCAAGATTAGGAAAACGATAAAGACAGGATAATGTAAGGAAAGATAGATAAAGATGGGTAAAGATAGATATAGAATTTATAGAATGATGTACATTGATAAGCCGTGCAATTTTTCAACTTCACCAGCTTCTGGCGCCCGTGCCAGCCAGTCGAAAGGGTGAAAATGCTGCAAATACCATAGTTTTGGAGGAACAGGTACAAGAAATGCCACAAAACCCAGGGTTTTGGGCATATGCCATATAACCATGTAACTGTACACCATTTTCTGCCATGTTGGGAATCAAATTGTTTCCAACTTGAGGTGGCATCCAAGAGTCTTCACGCGAGCATGCAGTGCATCTCTGGAATCCAGCAGGAAGTGGCCAAATTAGAGAGCAGCTTTGCTGAAAAGCTTGAATTTTTTGGATGATCATTGATCATTTCAAGAGATGAAGCCAACAAATTCAGCTTCCTTTTTAAATAGAGATAGTGGCCCAAGCCCGAACTAAGATGCCCATCCAATTTGTTTCATTCTTGCAAAGTTGTGGTTGTTTTGCTCGAAGTCTTAGAGGTGAACATGAAGAACCCCAACAAATCCCAAGTTTGATTGAGGACTTGACACAAAAAACCGGGACAGAACAGAGAAATGTCCATTTGGACCAACACTCAATACTGTTTGCGTCTGGCATTTTGGGGTAGGGCTTCACAATTTCAAGTTTCCAGATGACTTTAAAAGCTGCAGGTGCTTTGACTTGGTCACACAATGCCACAGCAGAACTGGGAAACCACTGCAATGGCTTTATCGACTCTGCATCTTTGTTGGATCCTCCACTGAAAACGTCGGGCGTTTGAGACAATCATCTGGGACCATCCGTTGGGCAACCTCAAAGTAGTCAGAGGGGCCTGTGTAGTGCTGGGGGTGTGACTCTGTGCATATGTTGCAAACTCATATTTTCTGTTATGATTTTGGACTTGCGCTGATGAGACCATATTGAAAATATAGGATTAAGGACGTGATATGCTGAGAGAGCCAAAAGCACAAGTTTCGGAAGAAGCCTGGGTGGTAATGTGGGAAACGGGCCGTTTCTGGCATTGTCGCAGCTTGCACATTGCAAACGAGACACTGTATGAAGCGCTAGATTCTGTAAGCCGTCAGCTTTGATTTTTTGTGAAATTCAGTCGGAGCTGCTAGAGCTTCCAATCTGAAACAAAGAAGGAAACTCCATACCACACTGCGGTCTCACATGTGTCCTCAGTCATTTCAACTGTGATCTGTACGGACTTCAGCAAGAATCAATCTGCAGTCGGTTCATACCATAAAAGGTCAGAAACCCCACAAACCAAATATACCCAAAGATTACAATTTCTTTCTTGATGTTTACTTAAGCATGTGTGATGTGTAGCACTTCCAGGTGTCTCATGTTTTTGCTATTGTTTTTTTCTTCTCAGCCCTTAAAGTTGGACATTTTCCACCTCGCTTGGTTTCAAAAACTTGGCAGTCTGAGTTGACTTTTAACTTGTATTACCACTTTGTGGCATCGATTTCCGAGGAACATGTGAGTTTTGTGCCCTCCTATGAGGAATTGGCTCGGCACCCTAGTACCCCTGGTTTAGCAACGTTGGGTACCCTGGGAAGAAGTGAAGCTGGTTGGATAGCAGGACTGCCAGAAACATGATTTCCCTGCTGGATGTTCCTCTGATTTTGAGGTGCGGAAGCATGTGGGAAACATCACTGTGACTTGCTTGAAATAGACAGAGACAGAGCTGCTGAAGTGACTTTACTTCTTTTGCAATGTTCAAATCCTTGATTTACGCGGCTGCAAGCCAGTGAATGCTGTGGATATCAACACTGGTTCTACTGCAGTTTTGTGGGTCATTCATGGCGGGCGTGCAATAATGCAGGTTGTACATTTCGAGCAAGCTCCTTATCCTAAGGAGATCAGCATCTCTTCCCTGAGCAACACGACCAGCTTCATGAAATCAGCATCTTGGACACACTTGCCGTGTATGGTTCACGAAACCGCTAGACTCATTTTAAGGGCATCCTGAACTCAACAGAAATAGAGGTATCTCGTTGGAATGAATGAGTTGAGGCTTCCCAAGTTTGACCATAAATTCACCTTCGCTTGCTGCAAGCTCCTCAATCGAGATGGCTTTGGCCTTGCCTGGATCACTGCTACCACTTGAGGCTTACATGACTAAACTCTTGAAGCTCAATCTGCTGAAGGATGTCAAGGCTATGACGCCGGAGGAGAGGACAGCATCTAGGCCAAAAGGGCATGTGGCGTGCAGCATGCCGCTGGCAAATTGGCAAATTTTCACAGATTTGGAGGCAAACAAAGGTTTTCAGGAGGAAAACTGGCAATGTCGGAAATGAAGAGTAGTCAGACTGCGAGGGGCTTTCTTTATCTCATCCTGGCCCCTTTGGGTCTTAAAAGCTAAGGCTTTGGTAGAGCAAGCAGAGAAGACTCGCCAGGCGTGAAATAGATTTTGGTGATTTCAATTCAATGGTTATTTGATTGTTTAAAAAACAACATGTCCTGGTAGAGGGATTGTTGGACTGGGGGGTATTTTTTAGGTGTACGTCCAATAATTCTGGGGTGTCATGATTGTTGCTACTTTGGAGTGCAGGCCGCACTAGATTTGGCCAACGTGGCCCGAACCCAAGCAACCACCAGTGTCAACGAGGCAGGGATTGGAACCATTTTAGCTCCTGTCATGTCAGTTGATATAAACGCCAGTACGAAACTATTCGTTTGGATGAATATTTGATATTTGCTCCATTTGTGTAACTGTCTACTTGTCTACATGTGTCTATTTGTCTACTTGCTTACTATTTTTCCATTTGTCTACCTCTCTCCTCTCCCTTTAACCCTCTTGGGAGTCGAGTTCAACAGTTGTTATTTCATGCCAAACAGGTTGCAGTGCATCTCTCAGCGGTGGCAGTCGACCTGGATGTTGGGCACTTATTTGAATTTCGTCACTTTTCACCCAACGTTCCTGGCATCAAAACTGCTTCAGCTGGAGGGACTATTGACCTCTCTAGAGAGCTACTCCTTGGCTACGGGCCTCCTGATGCACCACTTGGCTTGGGAGCATAGTGTCAGGGCGTGGAAGGGTCGGGCCAGTTGGTTCCGATTGGGGTGGTGTTCCATGAGATCACTTTCAAGATACCAAAGATGATTCGTAGCAGGTAGATTTTTGATTTCCACAGAGATTGTCACAATCTGAAAGTTGCAAGGTGACACTTACACATTGAGTAATGCTAAGGTTCGCGATGTGGCCGATTTCTACAAGAAGTTTGTCATGGTGTGCTTAGGTGTCGCACCTTGGATTTTAGTAATGATCTTGAATTCTTGGATTGTTGATGCACACCCCCGTCCAACATCATGGGTCAATCATGGTGAAGGCTTTTTTCTTAACCTTTCACACCATGAAGCTGTACCTGCGTCTCGCTCTCTCTCTCTCTCTCTACACCTTTCTTCCACCTTGCCATGTGTGGTCTCCGGCAATGTAACCACAAGGCATGTCTTATGGCTTTCTTGGCTTTCTTCTACGCCTGCTATCTTGAGCTTCTTGGTCTGCAATCGTGATGTGCAAATGTTGTCGTTGTCCAGCATATTGGAAGAGCATGACAAAGTAATTGGCCTTTCTTTACTGCACATGCTGTAATAATTTCGTTTGAACATTCAATTTGTCAGGTATGTGTATGAGAACGAGGGTGTGGCGCGTGCTTTCGAAACCGCTTCACGACTACATAGCAGGGCTGTCTTCAGTCAGACACATTGGTTGGAACGGTGGAAATGTGATTAGGATTCGCTTCTCACAGTGTGTTTCTTTCTCCTAGTTTGTCACCAAAGTTGGTATACCGTATCAAAAACTCAGTACTGTAGCCATTCTAGAGGAGTTTTAGGTTTGAGGCGCAGCAATGTGACTCGATGCAGCCTCAGGATCCAAAGGAACGTCAGGGATGCTGTTGGAGCTGTGTGATTCCTGCCTGCATATTTTTTCAGCATCTTTCAGCAAGGAAATCACTGTTGCTGTCGAGTCAACTCTGAATCAATGGAAATCTCAACTAGGTTGTTCACTAGTTGAAATCTTGAGCCTAAGGAGGTGCATTGGATATCTCTTTCACTTTACAGGCGGGTCTTCCAAAACTGTTGTTAATCCATGTGAATCTGACTGCCTTTGAATCAGACATGAATCCGTTTCTGGTCTCATGCTTTTTCCAAATCATGCGTCAACGTTTGCATAGAGCCTTACGATGATGCGACTGAACCTTTCCATTTTTCCATTTTTTGGGTGCCTCTGCAGCATGGCGAGGTTTCTATGCATTGATGCTTTTGCAAGATGCGGTCCATGCCTCAGATTGCCTAAAGATGTGTCCTTCCCTGCTGAAATGATTTCCTTTTCGTTGGCGGCAACCACTGGGTTGCAGCAGCGCATCAACTTCCTCTACAACGCAACCTTTTTAGAGGGAAGCCAAACTTCCTCAACTTGCCCGCAGCTGCTTAGACACAAAGCTGAGGTTTCCTTGATGCTGGTCTTCATGACCCTGTTGATGGGAACTATGAGCCTTGCTCAAGTAGGCAGGGCAGCCAACTATAGGATTTGGTGACATAGCTTCCTTGTGAGTGACAATTCGTATATGCACTTCCTTTCGTGTGGCATGGGTTCACCAGTAGCAGCGCAATACTGGAGGCGTTGCGACAGGCTGCGACAATGCAGCGATTCTCTCCGACGACGCGTTGTGCACCAAGGAGCTGCAGAGATTGGGAGGTTTTGCAGCCATGGCAGCAGTTCAGAGTGGTGGGAGGTTTTGCAGGTTGGAGCAGGTGCAAAGTGAAAGGGGGCTCGTTTGTTTGGGGGCTGTCCCTCTGGATGGGATTCGAAGAACCTTTGTGATTGGGTCGAGGGGCTTCCGTGTTGAGCTGCTGGTCCCAGATCAAAGTGATTCATGGCACTCCCCCCAGGTTGGTGGAGACCTACTGCAAGGGCGCAGCTGTCAGCAAGCCGATGTCCTCATGTGCCAATCCATGCTTGGTGATGTGTCGATGCTTGGCAATCGCCAAGTAAAATTGTGGGACCATTGGAATTTATTTACTTACCCTCCAGGGAATTAACATATCCCACCTTGGGAAAAGGAAAATCATCTTGAAAATGCCATTTTTGGGGGATATGTTAGTTCCCTGGAGGGTACTTATTTTTCTTATATTTCATATTTCATATTTTTGGGTGCCAACACTGGCAACCTCCATTCCGTTCGGAATTTCATCCATCTGAAGCGCTCAGGGTGGTGTATCGTACACTGTTTGCTGCAGTCCTTGGCACCTTGGTGAAGCTTGCCTGAATAGCGGCTACCTGCAACCAGTTTGACAGCGAGGTTTAAATTTGTGAATGTGATTGTTGTTCAGCATTACCAAGGACATTTTCTGGTTGGCTGTTAGTTAAGATGTTGCCAGCTGGATTCAACGTGAATTTCTTGCTTTGAGGATGATGTTTTATCATTTGCCATGTCCTGCCCGCAAATTCATAGCAACTATGAGTCATGAGGTCATGCTGCATCCCTCGTCGATTGCTGGTTGTTTGGATGTCGGCACAACAGAATATTTACACCGCAGAGGCAGATCCATCAATGGGGCGTGACTCGAGGGGCCAAATTTTTAGGTCCTTTTACGTGTGACGCAAGGTGTTGGCTGATGTTGATCGCGGAGCAAAGCCATCCGTTGGTGTCCCTGGACGCAAGAGGAAATGGGAATCTTGAAGCTTTTGGCTACTCACATTTGCTGGATGAGTTGCATCTCAAAATCTCATTGCGTGGATTTGGGAAAGTTTTAACAGAGGCCAAAGGACTCTGTGACGGGTTTGGTTGGATTCCTGACCAGTTAGGTGGTTCGAGTTGAGGAAGTCAACCCTAGGAAAGATAGGAAAGATGCCAATGCTGACACTCCAGGCTGCAGAAAATGGAGTTGGGTTACACCAGATCATCCACAAAAACCAGTCCGACATTCTGGGCAATCTTGGGAAAAATGGTTGGCTTAGGATACTGGTTGGCATGTGTGGATAATTTTGCCTTGAAGACATCACCAAGGAGTATGCTGCCTACTCTGTGCCGTGAGATGATAGATCCAGAATGCTGAGATGGAAAAAAATGTGCTGGAAGTCTTGGTTGTCTCGTGCTATATTTCTTTTCTTCTCAAAGTCCTCAACAGTCCAACGTAAATTTGGATGATCTTTGGATATAAATCTTACTTACCAAATCAGTTGAGTGGTTCCAAGTATTGAACGATAAATTTGTAGACTTTTCCTGGTCATGGGCTTTTTAATTCCTGTCGACTCAAGTTGCAAAGCCTTGCAGCACTTCATGAATGCATAGAAATATACTGCCAGGTGGCTGACTGGAGGTTGGAAGATCGAACCGAGGTTCGGGCCTTGGGGGGGCAGACATGCGAGTAAAAAGGATATAGCAACAGATTCAACGATGATAGTGGCGGTGACTTAGTGATAGTCATAGTGATTTTGCTTATCTTTCATGCTTTTCCATGCCTATTTGAAGCACTGGTTAGGATGTTAGAAAAAAGAAGTTGGAGGGACATATTTGGACCCAGGATCTGGAAGCATTCTTGCAGAGGTTGAAGGCGGGGAATGGTGGCTGGTAGGCTGTGCCATGAACAGTTGGAGCTTTGTTGGAATGCCATGAATGACCATGGCGATCAACAAGTGATGGAAGTGGCCAATAAGTCAATCAGATTTGCTGGATTCGAAGGGAAAGGTTCAAACTTCAAACACGTTGATACTACAAGAGGAATAGGACCAGGACATGTTTCTCTTCTTTGTGTTATTGAATGTAGGAATTGGCACCCCCTTTTCCAAGCCATTTTGTGTGACCTTGATTCCGACAACAACCGTGAGCTGTCGGTTTGCAGGTTCCCCTGCTGCAGGATTGTGATAGGGAACTGTGCTTTGAGCTGCTGAAACAGGCAGGGCGATGCAAGAGACACAAAGGTGGGTGTTCATTCCCATGTCAAAACTGTTACTCTTCATATGAAGCATTGAAATGTCTATGAAGTCAACTGGGCTACAGGACAGCTTTTTTCAAATGACTCCAGGCCACCATTTTGCACATCCCAGCAGGAGGCTGTGGAGGGTTGATCCGCTTCCGGCCTGAGGGATTGGGGGAGGGCTCAACAACTCTGTCAAAAATTGGGGACTGCACTTCCGTTTCAAGAAGAACATTTGGTTTTGCAGTCCACAACATTCTTGAATTCGGCAACAAATGTCTTTGACCCATGTGAGTCAACAGCACTGAGACAATGACATGCGTCGGTCATTTGTGAGGACAGGTGGTCGAGATGCTTGAAGGGGTTCGGAAGCTTAGCATCGGCCGTTTAAAGGCGTCCGCCTCGGATACCGTAGCTGGAATAAGGTTTCTTGTTTTGTCCCAAGCACGGAAAGAACGATCGTTTTAATGCATTTCTGCTGAATCATTAAACGAACGTGCTGGCCTCCTTAGTCGGAGGCGGAAGGATTTTTCAACCTTCCCACTGCACCGGAAATGAAATCCAAATTCAAATTTGAAGCTTTTCTTCTCTCGCATGTTCCAAGGATTGTGCTCCCCTCCATGTCATCTTGAAGGCTGTGAACGCGTATGTTGCTTGTTCGCCACTTAAAAGGTTGAGTGGGTGCACACTTACCCCCTGGCCAGGGTGCTGTGGGCTGCTATGCGATGGATTTACCAGAAGAAGCCGCAGAGGACGTCTTGAATCTTGAATGTGTGTCTATGTCTGTCCTACAAAAGCAGGCGAACCATGGCGAACCCAAAACTAATCCTTGTCAACTTTGATTGCAAGCGTGTATTGGGAATTTCAGGTGATTTTTGGGTTACAGTCTCAGTATCAGACATCTGAGTGCTTTAAGAAATATCGGTCTTCTCCAGATGCCTCATTATTCGATCCCTCAAGACCTCTGCAGGAGAATGGTGATTCTGTGGTCCCCGCGGAGCATTTGGAGGATGCCAAGCGACAGAGCGAGGAGCCACTACCCGTTGTCTCGATCTCGGTGCTTGCGTTGTTTTGAGAATTATACACTTCGATTGACATGGAATTGCTGGGTCGCCTGGTCTGCCAGGTACCTGAAGTGGGTGAAATATATAACAAAGATTGCACAATTCAGTGGTGAAAGACTTCAACGTTTTTATCTCTGACATTATGATGGGCTGATGTTTTTTTTTGAAGGAGATTGCCTCAAAGCGCCGTCGCTTAGCCAAAGCTACGGAGGATTTGGAAGATCTGAAATCGAGGTTTGAAGGGCTGCGATGGGGTTTCGGGTGGATTGGGAGAGATTCATCGAGGATGATTGGTCTGAAGTGGGGAAAGATGATCGAACCCTTGAACCTTATTTTTTCATGAGGCTTCCAGGCTTTGCCACTTGTTTATCAACCAACCTATGACAGTTTGGGGGTGGCTCAAAATATTTTGAAACGACCAGGTTGTAGACAATCCTCGATGAATAAAGCAGCCATTTTTTGGGCAAACATGAATTTAATTTGAGGAGGTTTGGAATCTGAATGGTTCCACCAAAGCGTTAAGGTTATGAGCAGAGGTATCCAAATGATTACCTTCAATTTCCAAATCATCGATTCACACATCAGGTCGTTGGATTTACCTGGATATGCCATCTTATCCTTCTCATGTATCTTTGGTGGTATCAGCATTAAGTTAATTTGCCATGGTATCCTTAAAAATAACTTACCATTCCGAAGTGATTTGAGCCACGACTGGCTCCAACTTCAAGAATCCCTTGCGGGAAAAAAAACACTGCAGGCATCGTGGGTTAGCGCCATTGGATCGAAGTGTGCAGGAATGGCTCGTGAACGCGGTGGATTGTGTTGGCCAATGAAACCGTGAGAGAAAACAGCAGTGGCTGAGAATGTAGTAGGGATACCGAAGATTTGTTTCTGTTGAAAGACATGGAATGCTTCGGTCATGAGGATTGTCAAGGCATAGGATTCATGTACTCAAAACGCAAAGCAGCTAAGTTTGCTGGATGAAATGCCAGAAGTTTGGCCTACATTGCAAGTAGCGTTGTCGTCATTTGTTCCTGAAGAAGCAGATGTTCTCTCTTGGTCTCTTGACGTCCCAGGAGACCCTCAAAGTCCATTTCCTGACGAAATTGGTCACAGAGCTTTCTGCGGAGTTGCAAGCTTTGCCGGAGGCAGGGTTTCTTCTATACAGTGAGATATGGCAAACTTGTTAGGCATGGCTTGTGGCTGGTTCTGAAGAAATATTGCGGATTCCACGGTGAAACAGGGTTGATGCAGAACGTCGGAGAAATGTCTTGACAGTCAATTCATCAGTGCAAGAAGGTTGAAAGGGCTTTGATTGGGCTCATTGTTGTTGGCTGACCGAGGTGGAAGCAGATCGACGAGGTGGGGGGGTCCCTGCGTTTTGTCAAGTTGGATTTGCATGTAGCACGTCCATAAAGCAGGATGACATAGAAGTTTTAATGGAGCAACTCGTATTTCAATCTTACAAGTTGCTGTATCTCAGGATGTCCCGAAAGCTAGCCATTCGGCCTGTGCACAAGCGCTTGTGCTAGCTTTCACCCCCTCGACCCCCACAAGTTTGTGCCACTTGCTTGCCTTCGCTGCGCACAAGGAGAAACGCAACGGGAGCCCAAAGATGGCCATTCCTGCCATTCTGGAGCAGTGGATGCGAAGGTGCGATCTTATGCAGCTTCTTGTTGGGCAGCTTCTTGTTGGGATATCCAAAAAGACTCTTGGAAAAGTATAGAAAAGTCATCTTATCGTCATTCCTTCCCGTTGAAGTGTTTGTTCTCAGCCCTGAACCCTTTCTAGTTTCAATCTTGCCCTTTGTCTCTTCATGCATTTGGAGTCGATATGCCTCAAACGAGAAAACTGCTTAGCAACTGGCACAAGCTTGAGTAGGAGTTTTAGCTGCTGTTACCGACTCGATCACCATGCCAGAGCCCATTTCTATGGCAGTTGGTGCTACTGCCGGGTGTGTTGCTACTGCGGCGGCAGAGGGGCATGTACTCAAATGGTTTCGAAGGCAAACTAAGAGCATGAAGCTGACGGACATGGAGAAGGAAAGGGTCAACGCATCAGAGCATCTTCGCAAGCAAGGATGGCATTGCACCACGTGCCCATGCCTTAAGCTGATGCAGGTTCTGCCTCAGAACGACCTCATGGATATTTTGCAGGATCCAATCTTTCAGAACAGTGCTCCGTTGAAGAAATGGATGGAGCAACAACTGAAGCAGGCGTCAAAAATGACAGCTGGATGCGACGACCTCAAGAATGAAACTGTCCAATCTGAGCAATCAAAGGATGGTAAGTTTTCTTCCATCATGGCAGTGCTCTTTGCGCGAGTTGATGAAAGTACCAAATCTCCCTATGCCCAGGAGACATCTCAAGAAGTTTGCGACCGATTGAAGGACCTTGGAAGCAACTTCCATCCCATAGCAGACTTGCTGAAGGCTGATGGGATTGATGGACACTTCTTGGCACATAATGACATCTCAAGGGAGTGCCTTGCGGATGAGTATGGCATTCGCCGCAAAATTCAACAAGACGCCTTACTAAGCCATTTTGGGAAGTACAAGGCGACCACACCTAACGTGGCAATTGGGCTTGTAGCTTGTTCTGCAGAGATTTCTCATCGATGGGGCCACTGGACACATCCACGTCACATGTCTCACGAAGACCTGAAAGTGCGAGCTCAGAAGATGATGACCTACCAGAGCGCAAGCAAACTCATGGATGAAGCGATCCCTACCTTGGACCAGTCTTCAAATGCTGCCCCTTCCTTGGACCAGTCTTCAAACCCTGCTCCTTCCATGGACCAGTCTTCAAATGGATTTGAAGTGGTAGATTCGAATCCTTGATCCCTCACTCCCCTCACTCTCTTTGCAATAGATGAAGTTCATCTGCTTTTGAGTGAGAGGGCGGATGGCTTGCCATTGGTAGTGGCAAGCTGCTTGGCTCTTCCACAGAGAGGGTTGCTGCAAACAAGGACCATTGACTTGGCCATGGGGTGTATCTCTGCCAACCATAGCAGGGAACATGCCAGGATTTTATCATGGAACCAAACATCAGCAGGCCAGTGGACAGAAAAAAATGAGGGATTCCTACTTGCAGTTGTAGCACATTGCCGCAGGGAAATTAGTTACGACCTTGTGATTTTGCTGCTTCTCTTTGCAACCCTCCACATGTCCTCCCTTCCCTCCACAACTCCCCTGTCCCAAAGTCGGGCCTTCCCTTGCTCCATTTGCCGAGGCTGCCCAAAGCACCGGTTTCTTTCTGACTTCACCAGGCGCATCATGGTCTCTGGACACTGAGGATGGAATGAATATAATATAATATAGTATGTATAGAATTATATAGACATTAAGTAATTATTGAATACAAACACAGAGAGATAAGGTAAGAGTCTACAATAATGGACTGTTGAAAGTGAATCTTTGGACTTTGTGACTGCAACTGATCAAAGCTGCCAGTTGACAATGAGTTTCCGGATGAAGTGGATGCATTTGAGGCGCTGGTGGGTGTTGGTTGCGAAATTTCATTGACCATCAACTCTTTGGTGGTCCGACTTACATCACCAGGTACAGGTACAGTATTTTTTGATGTTCAGGTAACTCAGGTGTTGTTTTTAAGAAGGTGCTGCAGGAACAACCAGGAAGATAGAAAAAAACACAACTTTTTTTTTGTGAGAAGGCATTGACCAGATTTTTAGTCAAACCTCCAGGACTCCATCGACAAAGCCTTGATGGAATACTACGAGGGTGATAGCTTTGGTTGGGATGCTGCTAGCAATGCACATCGCTACGTGGCTCATCAGGCAAGGTGGATTCATGGATGCAGCATCCCAGTGAAGGATATGGATACATTGGGGCTGTTCAACCCATGCAAAACGATATGGCTGCAGCTTTAAATACCTGAAACTGAAACCAATTGCCGGGGAAAGGATTTGTGCATGGACAGATACACAAGTTGTTTTTTCAAATGTTTTTAATGTATATATGCAACAGCACGTCAGAAACTTTGGCTTTGCCGATTCATTGCTAGATGATAGCGTTCATATTCCATATGTACTGTTTTTCTCCCTCTCCCTCGCAGCAGCAATTCCTTAATGCAACTCAACGTCGCAAGATGTTCGCAGGATGCCTCTCTACTGCTTCTGCGTCACGAAGATCTGCTGCATGCGCAGGAGATTTGTGAGACACGGCGACGGCAGCATCGAGGCCGATATTTTTTGTGGCCAACGGCCTTCCCAATACATAAGTTCAAATCATCCGAAACGGAAGAGAAATGGAAGGCAGTTGGAAAATTGAGCAAATTTTCCTTCGCATAACTATGAATGCATATTGGTACATTTGAGTCATATGACATGCATATCGACACATTGCTGTGAACCCAACGCGCTCAAAGAATTTGACAAACCTTTTGACAACTCTCCAGTTAGAAAGCAAGGTTTGAGGGCCTTTGGTTCGAAAGATCACTCAATAGGTCAACACAAGAAATTTAAAGCTGTAGCATTGCCTGCCGCATGAGACTAGTATGAACCCGGTTCACGATCCGAAAGCTTGCGGCTCAACTGAGCATTTTTCTCAATGGGACAAACATAGCTCCCTGTTTCTTATGGGTTTCATTGATTCTGCAACTTTGTTGTCTGGTAGGGCAATTTCTTCATCGTTGCCTGGGTGACGAAGATGTTGCCATGCGCTTGCTGCCACTCTTCAAAGAGGAGCTTTTTTCAACTGAGATATGTGGGCTTTATCATGTTTTGAAACAGTAGGTTCTATTCTGTAATAGGTCTTTCTTTTGCTGGTTTTTCATTTATTGCACAATTCCCTTCCAGGTGTTGCAAAAGAAGCTGGCTGTCCTTGGGCAATTTCAATGCAAGTCACAAGATAGTAAACAGATTCTAGTGAGGCTCAGGGGATAGCAGGTCCGTTTTTGTTCATCAGAACTACAAAGGAGCGCTGGCACAAAGGCACTATACTTGTGAAGGCTCTGTGAGAGGGAATTTTCAGGGATGTATGGGGTTGGTCATCCATTAGTCCATTAGTTGATCAAAACGGGGCTGGGAATGAGGGAAACTCTGTTGTGATCATACCCACCAACCAGGCTGGGTCTGCCCCGAGCACCAGCCTTTGGCTCATTTTGTCTGGCAGTTGCTCCCAGGCCTGAAATTTTGGAGTTAGGGTTACCCATCACAACCATCTGACGACTGACCCACTGAAAGGCACCAATAGGGACAAACCATTAGTGCTCTCGGCCTTCGATGTTTTCATAGATGACATATCGAATGACTTTCAAGTAGACCTGTCTGGTCCCACAAGATGCAAGCCCTTCGTTCTTGTGTGCACGGGGTCGAGACTCGAGGTGAAAGAAGCAGCACCTCGGCACCGAAAGGGTTTTGAGAAGCCACCTCGGCACTTGGTGAAGTTTGGTTGTCTCAACTGGAACGGTGAACCTGGGCATCTTAGGAGTCAAAGGAGATGCGGGGAAGGCGTCACCTACAAAACTGGACGGGAGCACTGGGCACTGGGGCATTAGGCAAAGTAACATCAGTGGTTCAGTGGTTTGATCATGATTCATCCAGTGGTGGCCTTGAAACGAATCTTGATGTCAGTGGAGCATTTCCCTTGCTTTGCCACAGAAAATGCATTTGCAGCTCAAACAGCAGCGGAACATGTGTGGCTTTCTATTTTCCGAACTAACAACCCTTGACCTCCGCCGCCACGCCTTGGCTTCGGCAAGGTTTCAGCGAAGTTCCCTTGGGATGTTACAAGAAGGGCAGTTCGTTGGCTTGTTCGCAGCTGAGTTGCACCTGAGCTGCTTGTCATTAGGAGCCACTTTGATCTTTTGTGAACGGTCACAGGACTTCCTTGCTTCTGCAGCAACCTGAGCCATTGACAGTGATCTGTGCTACAGAGGCAAGAAAGTGGACAGTGGAGTGGATTGTGATGGATCATGTTTGTTTTCAAGTTTTTTGAAGACAAAATCGCCACAGTTGAAAACCAGTAGCCATGGTACCCATGGAGCTTTTCCTACCTTCCACTCCGCAGTTGTGTACCTCTAGGTGCAGCTACTGAGGGCCGAAAACTTGTCGCCAGCAAAATTGACTCCCAAGGTCATTGAGGTTCCGTTGGGTGATCGGGGATGTGTGTTCGTTTCAACAGCTACAGCTAGAAAATTGGTATGACTCCGAATTATGAGAGTCATGCCATTTCAACGAGAATTTGTCCACTTTTTTGCAGCAAGACTTGTGTGAACGGAATGAAACTGTTTCCGGCATGCTGTTATTCAGAACAAATCGACCAAGCGATCTGTATGGAGCCCACCTAAGTGACACGTTTTCATTGACGACTCCCAACATTTGAGCTGCAATGTACAAGTGGTTTGATTCCAATTTGAGTGTTCAACAATACTCAAATACAACAAAAAGTGTTTCATCCCTTTTGACTTTTGGAACATCAGCACTGAGGTCCTGAAGAATGCCTTGCATCGAAAAGGTGCTTGGCTGGGCCAACGCCTGGAAACCTTGGCAGAGCTTCCGGCCAAGCTGGATGCGAAGGTGGCAACGTTGGGGCAGATGATGGTAGATGGGTAGGTAGACATCAACTCTTGTGGTGTGTATGTGCTAAAGTCTCATTGCCCATCTTTTTTCACACTTCGGAGAAGGTGTACTCTGGCCATTGACTAATCCCAAGATGAATTTTTTCGTTTTCGGTTTGAAGACAGACATCAATTCTTGAAAACCCTTGTGAGGCCGAACGCCTCCGGAGCGAATTGTATGAGGCCAGAGTACCTCTGGTGTCTGATTCGCCATTCCTGCGGAGAAAACATCAAGCCCTTTTGCCAGGCACCACACAGAGAATTTGGGGAGTGCTGGAAAGACTGGTGGTTTAAAGTTTAGGTGGAAGATAGGCTACAATTCTAGCTCAGTAAGACTGCAGAAACATATAATATAGACATATATTTAAATGTATACCTGTACCAGAATATAATTGATTTATATGTATGTATCTATAGTAAGATGTATATATATATATATATTCATAATATGTTCATTGGGTGGCTGGCTAACAGTCTGGCATACTTCGATTGCAACGTGTTGCACATCAGCCATGGCTCAAGCCACTTTGGCTGTTTCTCAGTGGTAAATCCGCTGATTGTCAATGTCAGTCCGATAGTGACTCGCCGTTGCCCGTGGTTGAACCTCGAACTACTGGGCACCGCTGTTCGATTCACCTTTAACGCAGTGACTTGACAATCAAATATCTGAAAGGCCCTTGGATTGAATATGGCTTGAGTGGTCACTATGTTCACTATGTTACATGAATTGCCCTGTGGAAATACTTCATTTTACGCAGATCTCTGGCTGTGACTTGCAAAAGTCCTGCTACTTTTACACTTGCATCCTGCTCATGGTTTTGTGGCGCCTGCCACCAGCAGTTTTAGTCCAGAAGGCTGCTAAAACCTCTCACACCAACCATTCAATTCTCTCATTTTTTTTTTGTGTGCTGAGGCAATCTTTCTAGTGGCTCCGTGGCGAAACCTCTCGCGCTATGGAGTGCTTTGCCGGTGTTGCCGCTGGTAGCTTCGCAGCCAAGGCATCAGACAGAGGTTTTAGTTTGATTTTGTGAGCCTGTTTTTGCTAAAGAGGCTGTTGTGATGCTGACTCTTGTGGAAGACGTCTTCCATCTGTCTTCGCAGGAAGCTTACCAATACAACCGAGAGAATTTCCTCTATGACAGGGCATTGCGCCGACGGAAGGAATTTCAGGTGCTCCTTCTAATGAGTGGGTCCGCAGGGATCTCAATCACCAGGAATTTAAGGGGACTTGACAACACTTTCAAATTCCCAATCTTTGCAACTCAAGCGTCGAAGTGTTTTTTCTGGAGGCCAGGGCAAGGAAGGTTAGAAGACACCCTTGTGATCCTCCCTTTCTGAGCTGGCAGGTGCAGAAATTTCGAGTGGAACAGGCTGAACTATGGCGCCGTGATGTGAGGGATCTCATCTCTCTGACAGCTACCTGCCTGTCAAACCCGTCAGACCTATCAAATTGTTTCTGAAGGGCTGAAAACTCCCAACAATGAGAAGCAACCTTCAACTTCAGATCTATTTCATAGCGCACTATGCAACCAAGAGGCATATCTATTTGCTTCCACAATGGACTTAGGAATACAAGATGCATGTCTATTTGCTGGTGAACGTGCTCTTGCTGGGCATCACTGTGGCACTTTGGTGTCAAGGAAAGCTGCCCCATACCACTCCAGCTGCTCGATTGCAGGTGGCATGAGCAGCTGGACTTAGGTGATGACTGAAGACCCAAACCGAGGTCTGGTTGATGACAGGAAATGCCTTGGCAATGGCGGGGGCCTTTTCCTTCATTCTACTATCCATTTGGATGGCCATGTGCCTGGGCCAAATCTTTGAAGATGCCATTGAATTCACTTGAAGGGGCAACTCATTCGGTTTTTCTTTCCCAGCTTCTGATTCTCAGCGTTCTTGATGTCAGGCATGCAGCAGTATCGGCGCAAAGCTTTGAGGCACGATTGCTAACGCAGATGGTGCGTTTGCCGATCCCTTCTTGGCAGGACAGGGGTGGTTGGAACTCCCAAGAGTTTGCTGTGGGATTGGTTGTTTCTTGCCTACCCATGGGCCGCTTTTTGTCTGAGGATCTCACACATTCAGAGCAATACAAAAACATAGTTGGGATTTCACAGGTGCAACTGATGTGCAACTGTAGAGCAGATGCACCAACTAACATATTCAGGAACATTCGCCAATAGATTGGAACTAACCAGTCATCTTGCCTGCAAAACAATGCTTTGAAAAAATGGTGTTGCAGGAAATCGAAGCGTGCAGAACCTATGCTTCAGAATTTGAACGTTTGGAGGGCAAACAGATGTTCAGCGACTTGGATGACTATATCGGCATTTGTCATTTCAACGGTCCATACTTCTCATGCATGTACGCGTATTTAAATTGATTAATCACCATGCTCTTCTAAACAGCATACTTATTATTTACACCAATAAACGCCTGAATCACTAGGTTTTGGCAGGACCCTGTTCTTTCTAAAAAGCTTCGGGTCCTTCCTGAAAGGCATCTTCTGAAATGCACCAACCCTGAGATCCAAGACCTTCCTGGATTTGTGGCACCACCAAGCCTCCGGGTGCACGGATTTGGAAGAATCATAAGTTATAAGATATGAAATGATATGAAATGATATGAACATAAAATCTTTTGAAAGTAGTATCACTCACTGACCATCTCTTGATTCTGAGGAATTCCCTTCGTCATGGGCAAGCAAGAAGACATGATACCACCAGAAGACACCGGAGGAGATGGAGATGAGACACCCAGCGCTCGCTCCAGGCTATACTACTTCTTTGTGTTGCATCCTGGATGATGTCGTTTCATGTAATTTCTACTCAAGGTAGACTTAGCCTTTGAAGGCTTCTCACCCTTGCTACCTACATTTGATGCATTTTGATGTGTTGGATTGCTTGCGCTCCCATGGAAGGCGCTTCCTTGCAGAGTCTCACGTGGATCCCTGGGGACTGGAGGGCACTGGCGCCAACGTGCCCGAGTTGGGTTCGAAAATGGGCCATGGTCACATGGCAATGTTTTAATTTTTAGCTGAGGCAAAGGTTTATCCAGATCTGCTTTGAACATTGCCTCGTTGCTGGCGTTTCTGAAGGGCTTGCAGTTGCTAAGGCATGCACAAGTATCGCCATGTGAAGCTGGCGCGACAAGCAATGGCCTTTTGGCAGAGCTACGACGCCTTTGCCAGGACCAAGTTGCTTTGTTCACGCTGCATTGCTGACCGGTTCAACACAGGATTCCTACAAAGGGGCCACGGGCCCATGACAAATCCATATATTCTCAATTGCTTCAATAAACTCTCAAACAATGATTTTCATTAGCTTTCCTTCACCAGACTTGAAGTTCAGTTGTTAAACATCCGGCACCCTGTAAAATCCTGTATACCCTTCTGACATCCTTCATTCAGTGCTAATAGATGTCCTGCTTCAGGATTTGCATGAGCATCGGGGTGAACCAGCTGCTAAATGCTGCCAGCTACTTTATTTTGGCCTACTACATGACTGAGGTGCACGGGGTTTGCCTCTGGAGCTCCAGATCTTCCCCTTTGGGGTCAGATGACATCCTTGCTAGTCTATGATATACTAATTGCAATCATATCAGCAATGAAGATAAAAAGATGAGCCATGACCAGATCTTGGACAGACCTGCCAAATCCTCAGGCAAAAGTGCCTTCTTCTGCCACCTATGGTGTTGTAGTTCTCACAACGATGGCAGAAACTTTGAACCGCCTTGATATGCATGGACCTCAATGCTGACAGTGAGAAACTTCAACATGTGCGTCTTGTGGAGTTGTGACGGGTTGATCATAATTGAGGTCACTGACTTGGTGGCAATTGCGCCTCATGCAGCTGTTGGGATGCCCAATTCCTTAGTTAGTTGTGACACAAGATTTTTTTCCCTTGCAGCACGACTCGCAAATTCCAGTGACAGCAGTCACACAGAGATATTCTTTCCACATATTGAGAGGGAGTGTAAAACATACAACCAGGACCCCCCAGGCACTACGGAATTATCTGGTGAAATTCTAGTGACGGCAGGTGAAATTCTTTTCCTTCAGCACTTTGGATGCTCCAAGGTTCCTTTACCTTGGGCCGGCTATTGCGTGCATGGCTGGTTGGGCCTGGGTTGAAGATGGATGGGAAATCACTGCTGAAGCTCTTGTGGTTTGCGCCTTTTTAGCCCATGCCTTGCACCATGGCATTAACTTGTAAAGACATTCAGCAGGGAAAGTGTCGAATGAGTCATCTTTCAATAAAAGCTAGTGCTATCAGACCTCTTCAAGCATTGACTACCCGCCCTGCTCAGGTATCTGCTGACTGTGAACACTCTCTGCCACATGCATTTGGAACACAACGGTGCGATGTTGCCTGTGGTCTTCCGTTCGGTGCTTTATTTGGATGTCTTTGGATGGTCCAGTCAGGCGACAGCGGGTCATGGCCAACCTTGTTGTTGTCAACATGTCGAGCTGAATTCTCAAAAGTTCTTTCCACTGGGATTCGATCTGGCATTCTATGGAGGGCAAGTCAAAGGGCTGCACCCCAACATTTCGACTTATGTTCAGAAAAACTAGCATGCTATCATTGATACTCAAAGGACAACATCAGTGGTAAGTGGTAAGTAAGACTTCTGTTTGCTGGTAGTTTAACACAGTTTGACAATATCAGCAGTAATAGTACGTACGTATGATACCAATGGTAGTTAATGACAATTCAATCAATCATTCTCTTCATCATCAGCATCCCCAGCATCCTGTCATATAATATCATATCGTATCGTAGCATAGCATACCATACCGGGTTCTTGACATTATTACATCATATCTCATATTATCTATCATACCATATCTGTCTCATAAATCATATAATATATATATATACACATTATGTTATATATATATATATATGTATGATATATGTACATATCAAATTATGATGTATTCCTATATTACATATTGTAAATTTAATATAGACAATTACATACCAAATCTTACATATCAAGTCAAATCAAAACATACCATGCATCATATCATATGTATCATGTATCGTATCATGTGTATCATGTATCGTATCATGTATCGTATCATGTATTGTATCATAAATCAGTTCATCTCATTCATCATATCATATCCTACATCATATCCTAGCATACACCATATCATTTGATATCATTAATAATCTATGGATGTTTCCAAAAATAGGGGTACCCCAAAATGGATGGTTTATAATGGAAAAACCCTATTAACATGGATGATTTGGGGGTACCATAATTTTGGGAAACACCCCTATCATCATCATCATCATCATCATCATCATCATCATCATCATCATCATCATCATCATCATCATCATCATCATCATCATCATCATCATCATCATCATCATCTTGCTCCAGTCAGCCCACATCTCCAGGCTCGACACCAGGGTGGTTCCATGTCTCCGAGGGTGAGCACACCAATGACCAATGCTTCATCTCCGGCGCCTTGGAGAAAACATTGGCCAATTCACTGGAAAAATTGATGTGTCAATGATTTTGAAGGTATTTACTCATGGTATATTATGCATTTATAATGCATACATGTGGGAGAATCTCCCATTTTGCTAATGTTTCATACAACTCATGCGGGATGTCCTCCATCAACAGTCGACAGTATGTCTGGATATGGACTTTTGTATCTAAGGTGACTTACAAACCTATTTTTGATTTCTTGCACATTTTTCCCTTGAGATGTGTGCCAGGTTTTTGTACTTCCTTTGGAATTTGGTGCAGCGGTTCATATTTCTGTGCTGTTGCAGCCAGGCTAGTTGCATTGCCACTGGCCCTGATGCTATGGCGAAGCCAGCCACCGTCACCTGTTGCATTGGATTGCTTGGGAGTGTATCTAGATGATTTTTGAAACATATTTTTGCAACTATTACAGAACCTTTTTTGTTTTTATCTCTGTGTAATATAAACCCCGCTCTTTGAGTTTGTAAGTGTTGCTCATGGCCGCAGAATGTATTGAAAGGCATTCTTGGCAGAAGCATTGAGGTTTTGCACCATACTGACATGTTCTGGACTAGGTGCATACTCCAAAACTGCACTTTTTTGATTGGGAATTGCCAAGTTTTGAGGCCATGGTGGAGCACCAGAACGGCCGCTTTGTACCACGGCGCCCCGAAGCCGCTGCAAAGGACAATGATCTCCAACATGCTGCTGGTGCACCGGACGTGGCTGGCGATGGTGATCATCCTGTGCCTTGGTTTTTTCGTTGGGAACTTGTGGAGTTGGTCGGGATGATCAGACAGCAATGCAGCAATACACTCCAAAACATTGACCAGTATTGACCAGTCCCTGTTTCTCTGTCACCTGCTGTTACCACATCTGTTTCATGAAAAGACCTCCCTCCACACAGTGAGTTAGTCAAGTTAATGATCTTTGCTGAGATCACTGGCTTCTCGGAGTTCTACAAGGCCGAAGGTTGGTTGAGCACAACCAATGATATCCCTGATGAGGATTCTGTCGTCACAGGCTGCCACTTGGTAGAGATCAGCTAAAGAACCATGGCTAGAAGTATCCCTTTACTCAGCCAGGGCTGTGTGCATTCCTGGATTCAGAAAAGACTTCTATTGCTTCACACGACCCTAGATGTCGCAGTGATTCCAAAATGGTTTCAAGGCTCTGGAACAGGTGCCCCCGCTTGCCGGAGATCATGGATTTATCCTGCTCCCCGAATTGAGGTGAACATCAGGGTGCAATCAAGTTGCCGAGACAGACATTTTCGTTCGCAATGAACTTGCCTTTCGGTCTGGAGTGTTGGTCAAGAGGTTCATACATTTGAAGTGGCTTATTTTGTAGTGGCTTCAGGACTGAGACATGCACTTTTTGAGCTCTTTGTATACGTCGTCATCTTTCACTGCGTAACTCAGAGTTCGGGCAAGACAAAGCATTCCCAAGTGACCTGCTCTGAGGCTTTGCTTTGCTTGGATGGTTGCAGCCTTCTATTTCGCCTTTGTCATCTCCAAGGCATCCATCATATTCTGGTCATGTTCTGGAGTCAAAAAACGAAGCCACTGCATGATACATGCAAATATCATCAATCATTATTTTGTGTCATTTGTGACTCGATATTCATGCATGTCAGTAGAGACTTGACATCCAAAATCTGTCTCACTTAGAAACCTCAAAGCCGCAGGCCACGCTGATCAACCGGCATGCCTTTTTCGAGAGGGTGAAACCAAGCCTACGCAACTTTGACAGCACCTGTCTCCCCGACTCAAAATATCTTTCTAGGTGGTGGTTTCAATTTTGTTTTATTTTCACCCCTACTTGAGGAAGATTTCCAATTTGACTAGCATTTTTCAGATGGGTTGAAACCACCAACTAGCTTTCCAATAAACTCACAATTAAAAGAAAAAAAATATATATATATATATACATAACACGAGAGTCTCCTTGAGGCTATGATGGGCTCAAAAAATACAATGGAGCTAGCAAAGGTCTTTTTCCCCAAACAGAGATGGTATGATACTATACTATACAAAATATGATCCCAGCCTCTTCAATTGAATCAATGTGACAACCTGAGGAAATACTTTAAATTGATTCCCTCCAGTTGTCCCCCCAACTAGTGGCCTCTTACTGCCAGAGTCAGACATCTCTGCCTACTGTCACTCAGTTGATGCTCGAATTCCACGTCTCTTCAGCTTTCTGGAGATGGGCGAAGAGCACTTGTCCAGCGAGGACCTTGTGAGCCGGAAAATCTCCATCTACCAATTTCCTAGAATCAGTGAAACGACAGTCCCACCGAAAGGACCTTGTGAAGGTTTCATGGCCACATGAGAATGTGCTGTTGGGAAGCCCAGTTACCAAACAGATGCCTTGGATTCCAGGGGTATCAATATGCTGCAATATGCGAGTATTTCAGCAACTTCATTATGAAATCTACACCACGGTTATTCTTGAAGAACAGATGTAAATGTAGTGTAGTGTTTTATGATTTACAGTTGTTGAATACATATTTTGGCAATAATTATATTGGTGCATCCAGCAGCTAACGGCATGAGCGTGTGCAAGGCCTCAAGCCTTTGCCTGCGATGCTGACGGCAAAGAATTTGTGGTTTCAGATGCTGGATTGAGTTGAGAAAGCATACTATGCAAGCCACGTTTTGAACGCATAATGGATCCACATACAGTACAATTCCATTTGATGCAAGTGCTGGAAGCATCAGCTTGGATTGGTGGATTGTTGCAGGTTGAAAGATAGGGAGTTGAGAAATACATGATTCCGCAAGACTAGGAGTTGCCAACTTAGGACGGTTTATCTCTTTTCAGTGCTCGTCTGAAGACACCCCTTGAACCAAAAGCTCCACTTCTCGCGCACTTCTCAGAGGCACTTGCCAATCATTCTGGCGGTATTTGCATGTTATTGGCAAAACCCGACAACAGCAGCAGCAGCGGCAGCAGCACCAACAGCAAACAGCAAACAGCGAACAGCGAACAGCAAACAACAAGCAACAAGCAACAAGCAACAACAGCAACCAACAATACACCAATCAAAAATCAAAAGAGATTTAGGATGTCAGAATGCATTCTTTGATCCAGTGTTTGCGTTTTGAATCTTCACTTTCTGTTGTATATCCAGATTGAATCATTGTTTCTTTCTACAGTTCTACATCGAGGTTGACCAAAAGGATTTGAGCAGTTCGCAACCCACTTGGCTTGACCAGGCTTCAGTTCCTTGTTTGCCCGGGGAGAGTCTGCTGGATGCTACGGTGCGCTGTTCGGATGCAAGTGGTTCTTGTGAAGCTTTAGCCTCTTGGCAGCACGCTCGAAATGTGGTGGATCATTTGAGGGCACAAGAATTTTTAAACACCTTTCATGGGTTCCCTACGAACCATATATACATCTTTACACACACTTTTTGTTTGTTTGTTTGTTTGTTTGTTTGTTTGTTTGTTTGTTTGTTTGTTTAGTTGTCAAATCATCATCTGGTGTTTGTTTAGTTGTTAAGTCACTTCATCTAGTTCCAGAAGCCAACATCGTTTTGTTCCATTCGTTCTGGAAAAAGGTTGCACAAACTCGGATGCTGAGGTGCTTCACCGTTCAGGTCGTCGCTTGAGCTCCTGTCGTTTGGGCGACATCTCCGGGAACCGCGAAGGCGAGCAAATCAGGATGAGATTTTCTTTGACAGCAATCAATTGCGGCATGTCTTTTGGCCACAACAAAAGCCCCTGAATTATGGTAAACATCAAATCTTTCTTCACCCCCAAGCTTTGGTTTCAAAAAAGTTCAACCCTTTCTCGGCCGGAGGCCGCGACATCTTTGATGGATGGCTAGAGGAGCTCCGTGGCGGCATCATGGAGGGGCTTCGTGCACCCCATGCGCGGGTCGAGAAGGTCCAAGTTTCAACATGACATGTCCCACCAAAACGAGAGATGAAACCTGCGGTTCAAGTTGGTTTTTTGGTGCTCCCCAACAAAAGGGTTGTTGAAAACACTGTTCCGGTACGGGTGCGCATTGATGTTGAAGTTGATGTTAGCTTCGAAGGAGCAATTGGAGAGTGGTTTCCAGTAGAGGAGTGCAACCTCTAGCCACAGAGTAGCAACTTAGTAACCTTAGCTTGCTCCTCATTCCTGTGTCCTGTACACAGCCTCCGACAACTGGGTCGCAGGCAGTCACGCTGACTTCGAAAGCTCATTGCACAGGTAGGGTTTGTGGCACCATATTTTGAAGGTTTCAAACTTGAACAGGCACAGAAAGATGTAAGGGTGAGATTTTTGTGATACAAAAGAAGATGAGATATGAGCTTCTATCATCGATTCTGACATGACAAGAAGTAGCTTTGTTTGCATGGGCACTTGGAGCCGAAGATATTTGTCAATTTCATAGTCATTCACAGTCACAGTCTTTCAAACACCAAGGCTACAAGTATAATTATACACATTTTACGCAGTTGCATAGGGAGAGATGGGAGAGCAAGAGAGCACTGGGTTTGTGTTGCCACCATGCATGTAGAGTGCACCGAAGGTGATGATTGCATCTTGTTGGGCACCAGCCGCGGTCGTTTGGTCCGTTTGGGGGGAAGCTCCTCAAGCAAATTGACACCAACGTGACTTGGTTGACGAACCTTGAGATCAGCTCTCCAGAGAGGTGGGTCAGTGAAGGTGTGATGAACAACCCAACCAGTTAGAGTCGTTAGAGTTGTTTCTCTTGAAATAGCTTGTTGCTCTTTTCAAGATGTCCGTGTTCCGTTGTTTGAGATCCACTGGAAATCTCATGTCAGGCATGCAGTTCTAGATCGCGACCCACATGAGGCAGAGTATTGGGAGCCAGGCCTGGTTGACGTTTCTTCGCAACGGGGGCTGTATCGGACATGTGCCATCTTCTAACGGAAGAAACATCAACTAATCACTATTTTTTGCAGAGAATCTGATTTGAGAGATTTCACTGATTTAAACTGGAGTCATCCACCAGAGTCATCTCACATAGCGCTGCTGTGTTTGTTGAGTCCTATACCTCTTCTCACCATTTCTCACCTACAATAACCTGCAATTTGAGGCTCTGTTCGTTCAGTGGGTGCAGACCACGTAGGGGTCCTCGCCCAAAATGGTACCAGGCAGGAATGATTCTTCCTCTTCCGTTTTTCTTTCAAGATTGAACCCCTACCCGTTCAGACTTTTATTGGCAAAAGAAACATCAGGATACTGCCTGAAAGGGCAGAGCACCGATCATGTTCTACGAAGTACAAGAGAATCAAAACACATTTCAGCTTTACCAGCATTGATTATGGCCAGTCACACCAACCGCGATTGGAGCTGTTGAGGCTCCACATACATGGAAACGATGGTCGACTGACTGGGCACTTGGTGCTGTCTGAAGCTGCTCAGAGCTTTTGTGCCAGCGGACAGCATCTCTACTTCTTGGTATCTTGGCTTTTTGAAGCAAATGATATGCACACGACATATCTACTTTTTGGGTGTGGACGGTGTGGGTGAGGAAGTGATCAATGATGAGTTGAGCAGTTGGATCATGGGAGTATTAGGTGACCTGTGAACTTGAAGCTTTGAGGACATGGGGCCAAGTCCGAAGATTTGGCGCCTTCCTTTGCCACAGATGATTTGAAGAGGCCAGGTAACAAGATGTTGGAATGTTAGAGCCTGTTTCTACTAGGAAAGTTGAAACATGATCAAGATCATCCTTGGTTGGATAGCAATTATTGTGGGACTTTTTCCTGTTTTCGTGTTGAAGGAAGGAAGGAAGAGAGGCAGGCAATCCTGTGACATCCTTCTTTTGTAGAGTCTGTCACAGCGAAAGGAGTATGAAGCGTGCAGAGCGTGAACCATGCGTGCAAGCGCAAGGAACTGGAAGTCTGCGTAGCGTCAGGCATGTGTGCAACTACAACGAGTGTTGACTGGGTGTAGCGTCGACTGTGCATAGCCCTCACCACCTTTGCAACTTCAAAAAATGCTTTGACATACCCCACCCACCCTTTCCCTTCGGCCGCGGAAGTGTCAAAATCGACCCCTTTGGACATATTGTAAATTCCAGCGCAAACGGCTCCTAGTTGGGGAACCAAACATTTTGTGCAATGGGCATTTGCCTTTGAAAAGTTGCCAGTGGGAGTGAACGCGGCAAGGATTTCTCGGTCAGTGTGTAGGAACTTGACTAATAGAAGTACAGGGAACGTTTCCTTTGCGTAGTATCGTGCATGTGTGGGAGTGCAAGGGACGATACCCGCCCACCCCAAGTGATCATACACACACACACACACACAAATTCTGTTTCAAAACGTAAAAATGATTGGACGTCAGAGAAGAGAGTTCGCCTATAGAATGTGCGGAAGCCGACTATTTGTAGCTGACTTTGATCTTGTGTGTGCGTGTTATTCCTTCTCTTCGTTTTGATATGTTGGTTTTGACGTACCTTCAACAGAATTTGGAAGATGTGAAAATAGAAAAACGTATGCTAAGCTTCAGTCCAAAATGAACCTGGAAGATGTGAATGTGGACCAATTATGACAGGCTGTTGACAGTCTTTTGCACCAACAACCTTTCACAGAGCAATCCTTTTACACAAATAACTTTTTACCCAAATAACCTTTTACATGCCCCAACAAAATTTTTACCTGTAGTCGTTTACACCGACATCCTTTTACACCAACCTTTTTCACTGACCACGTTGTACACAAACAACCTTTTGCGCTAACAGCAATTTGCGCGTTTTAGCCCCTTCACACCAACAGTTTTTGGCGGTGGAACAAGTTCCTATCAAACCTTCCAATGTCACCAATCCTGCAAGTACAAACTCCCCGTTCACCAAAAGCACGGACGAGAAAAAGTTCCAAAAACTGCGCGGAAAAATTTAAGTCTCCACCTTTTTTTTTGCTTTTAATATTGTTTTTGCACCTTCATTGACAGACAGCGAGAATGATATTGACTAAGGGACTGCAAGAAAGGTCCTCATACCAGTCATGAAAATAAAAGGATGACGTGGATGACGTGGAGGTGGATCATTAGGACAGGACATGCAATTTCAGTCCATAAAAATTGAGGAAGTAGACTTCCCTCAGCAGCTTTGAGAGGAAGATGATCCCACGAAGCGAGTGAGATTCTCCCCGATCTGAGCTAAAAAAGCCATGCTGTGATTGTTGCCCCAAAAAAGTGCAGCTACCGAATTGCAATTGGAAGCAATCACAGTGGAGGAAAAATGGGCTAGAGCTTCCTGCCTCTTAGCAGGACACTTCAAAGACACAGACATGTTTTCACATGTGATGAAAGAATGTGAAATATGCTTTGCATATCTTTGCTGTTTATGGTTCAAATTTGTGTGATGCAGCATATTCCATGCAAGAGGACAGAGGATTGAATCACTCAACAGAGCGATGGGTCCTCTGACGGTCCTCCCATTTCCAAGACCTGGAAGCTTTTTGGAGAGTGACGTGTCGGTATCTTATGCTTATTCAATCTTCTCTACTCAAACTCTTTGAGAAGTTAGGAGTTGATGAGGTGCGTTATTGACTCGGTTGAATAAGCTTCTGGGATTCACTTGGATTCAACACTTGACGGTCCTGCGCACCAAAACATCGTCACCGCGCTGGCATTCAAAAAAGCGGGCCGCTTGCATTCCTGCATTCCTTACCCTCAACTGAAGCTTCTCAGAAATGGGCAATGATTTTGATCACAGGCCATAGCCATCCTGTATCACAATTTAGATTCTCCTGCTTCCAGACTTCCAGGTAGTTTCCAAGGTCAAGGGGATGTGAATGGATAGCTCATTGAGCCAACGCCCACTCCAGAAGGGGCAAGGGTACATAGTTCCGTGAGTTGTGTGAGGGATCGATCAGTGAGTGTTGCACACATTCAGGTGGCTGACAGGGCAATTTTGCAAGAGAGTGCAAGTGAAGCCATACCAGAACCCCAAGTGCAAAAAGACTCCCACTCTCTTTTCATAACAACCAATTCTTTGTTATTCTCCTTTCACTTTGGTGCAATCTATCGAACCATAGCTACAATACCTTAGGATTGAAAGCCTTGGCGATTAGGATCTCCTGCTTTCAACAGGCATGGTGGCCCTGGAAGCGGTCTGCAAACATTTTGGGAAGGAAGTGCATCCGGAGTCTGAGTGGATCTACATGCAGAAGGAGCCATCTATCTTTACAGTGTGCGAAATCCTGGTATAAAGAGAGACTCAACAAACTTGAAGTTATCCGTCTTCTCAGTCACCAGTCATCAATCTCCTAACTGGAGAACTTGTAAAGGGAAGTTTTGACGCAGCAGGATCGGGATTTCTTTATGCATATGCAGCTCTCGAGCGGCTTCTCGGAGCCCTTTCCAAAGGCGCGGAAAAAAATCGTATTTTTCCCTTCCAACCCATGTCTACGAATAAAGGCGAACCACCGTTTTTCATCCATTCTCGTCCATTTTCATCTATTTTTCACAGTCATATGCTCCAGGTAGCTTTCCAGGAAACTTTCGGGCCTACAGCTTTTCGGTGTAGGATTCTGTGAAGTTTCGCTTGTGTTTGTGCCAACGAGGCAGGAGTCCCTGAACATGGTGCCAAGAATTTGGGCTTCATCACCTCGTCAGCAAGTGCGAATGCCATGGCCCTATTCTTTGTTCCAGTTCATGGAATACTTGGGTCCATGGTCCTGTGTTTCAAGGAAACAAACAGCTAGCACTGACATCCACAGTGGACACGGGCATCCGAACAAGTTTGATCACAGTTTAAAGCCCCTTGATAGGTTCATTTTTGACACTGCTAGACATGCCGAAAGACATCGCTAGTCCATCCCAAGGCGCGTTTTGTACATCACCAGCCACTGCTGTGGAAGAAACTTCGAATGGATGAGCCAACCGAGGTGCTATTTTAAATTTTTCCTGTCCCTTTCTGATTTCCTTCAGCCTGAGTGGGTTCAAATATTATGTGACTATGCCCACAGATACTGGACTTTTTTGGGCTATTTGGATGATCTGGACACACATCTTGAGGTTTTGCTGCACAACTCCACTTCCCGCCAGGTGGTTGCACCTCCGAAACCTCCGAAGGCTCCAACATCAAAGGCATTGGTTGCACCGCCAGGTGGGGGAAGAAAAAAAATTTCCCCCAAAATCAAGCAAAGCCTGCTGGTTCTTTTAATATTCATGGATTTATGTATGAATTGTGTTGGATCCATATTGATGATTTCAGCTGAGGTTCTCCAGAATCACCAGAGCCAGTCATCCAACTCAGACGATTACAAACAAGTTGAAGCACCCATGTTTGAACTGTCATACGTTTGAAGGACATAGCCTTGGTAATTATGCAGTTTCAACATGTCAGGATTTTGTTCCGCAAATTTTACCGCCAGCGGTCTTCCAACTATTAGGTGAAGTTGGAAGCGGAGAATTTGGAGCCAACTCCCAAAGCGGACTCACCAAGGAGATTTTTCATCGGGCGATTCGTTGGTTTCGTTGGTTTGGTCCTTTTCTTTTTTTTTTCCGCCTTACCATTTGGCAGGAATGTTACAGCTACCCCAGAAGAGCAGTTGAGACGAAGACCTCATGTGGTGCTAAGCCGGGGCAGCCAGCACTTGGGACAGGAGAGTATGAGTGTTTTGGGAATACTGGGAGGAATGTTCCATTAGGAAACATGTTGAAAAGAGGACGGCTTTGGGTTATGAGGCTTCTTGCTGAACACTACAGTCACTTCTTTGTATCTCTTGGCTGAAGCCATTCTCAGGTTCGAACTCCCGGGTCTTCCAGAATTGCAGCACAGAGGCAGGGTGACATGACATCACTCTTGGCTGTTTGGACCATGTCAATCGGCCTAGGGGGTCTCGCCAGGTCACTATGAATGAAAGGCGGGCAGTGAAGGAGGCCAAGTCAAAGGCCGGGTTTGGTTCCAAGAACTTTCGATTTCCGTTTCTGTATTTAGAGGATTTGCTGCAGGTTTTGAATGATTTATATACATATATATAGATTCTGTTCGTTTTTTTTTCATGTTTTTTATTTTTGTAGATTGGGGGTGGTGTTACAACCAGTGCAGGAAACTTGGCGGAACCTGTGCTGGGGACCCGCAATACATATGATGATCGCAGGTCCTGCAAGGAGGTGTGGTGCGCGAGCCCCTCGTAACACCTCGGGATCAAGGTGGGATGTTGGTACAAAACAGCGGAAGTGATGAGTGAAAAATGAACACAAGACACGTATATTTTGAAAGGGGACCCATGCGAATTCAATTTGTTTTTTTTTTTCAAATGAATTGAGAAGCTCCAAACTAATCTATAAGGGACGGATCCAAGGCATCAAAACACCACAGCAACGCAGCAGGTCAAAGCCGTAGCATTGCAAAGCGCCACTGGCAGAAGGGCTTCGCTTTGGCATCTCAAAGCCTTCAACAAGGTCAGCAGTTTTTTGATGACATTTGTCTGTGGTGGTATTGCCTGTGTTGCTTTATATAGAGAAGTGAGAAGTTGTATTTGGAAAGCTGACCTGTTATGATCTTTTGGCACTTTCAAGCATATATTAAGATCTGGGAAGTATCCAGGGTCTTGACATATGAATCTACCAGGGTCACGATCATGAGCATCTATGATGTCAGCCAGGTTCTGCAGGTGCAGCTGCCACAGGTGCATCAAGTGCCACACCAACGCCCAAGGCAGTCCCATCTTCGCCTGAGCAGAAAAGGGCTTCTTCATCAGAGGACAGGTCCTTTCAATCCCAGATTCTATCTACATTTTTTACAATTTTGCATCATTTTACTGTAATTTAGCCCGTAGATTCAGCAAATGCGAGCTTGAAGTGTTGGGTTATTTGCTTCATTCCCTCACAAGGAGTCCTTTGCCCTAGCGGCCATGCAATTGGTTCGGCCACGTCAGGCAAGGCGCATGGATCTTTCAGGTACTCAAGAATTCATACGTGGATTTCTTGTTGTGTTGGTGACCCATGAAACCGAACCAGGTGGATTCCACCAAACATCGCAAGAGACTGCTGACCAGCTGCGACCTCATGGCTGATGAGAGCTGCAAGTGCGGTAGGTTTGAATCAAACTGGCTTTTGCTTGCCAGACTTCTCCCTAAATGACTGCTGATTCACCGCGTGATTGTCACTGTCACTTTTATCCTGGGATTTTTGGCCTGCGTTTCTTTCGTGATTAACAGACCTTAGAGATGCTATGTTCCTGAGGTCAACGAAGCTACGACAGAAGCGATACGGAAGAGATCAGCTTAAGCATCGATGGATGCATGTGGCGTAACCTCCAAAACTCCGAGGAAAGCCGAGATCTTTAGGCAACTGGCAGAATGTGGCGGAATCGCACAACTCAGCATTGTAAAAGAGCGACAAAGAACAAAAAGGATTCTTTTAAAGTCATGAACATTACCACTAGGTCACTAGGTCCTGGCTTCGATGTTCCTCAGCTTTGGGCTCTCAAAGTAAGGGCTACAGCTCTCAGTCTTCTGAACACGTGCTGTGTTCGAGCACACAGATCATCCCTGAAGGGGAATGCTGTGTGAGATATTGAAGGGTGTGCACCTACCATTGACCACACAAAATATTCCACAGTTCAAAGAACCAGTTTTCTTCAACATTTCTGTCACCAGATATGTTATGGTGAGACACCCTGCAAAGGTAGACCTACGACAGGCTTAAAAGGACTGCCTTCATGAAAGACTCCATCGACAGGTTGCAACGTGTACTTGAAAGGTTTGGGAGAAGGAATCATGCCTTCATCCAAATCTTTTCATATCGGTCCCTTGAAGATGGCTTTTACATCATTGCCCCTGCCAAAGTAAGAATGAATTCAAATGGTGGGAAGTTATCATTCCATGTTTGGAGCATTCCACCATGTGCAGGGCTACATAATTTCATGCCGCTTGATGTGATGTTTTTGATGGGTCACTGATGCGCACCTTCGCAGATTGATGACTTGCCATCGTCTTCTGAGTGCACGCCGGAGGCAAACTGGTAACGTTGGCGCCAGTTTGCCAACTGAAGATTGTCAGAATGTTCAAATCAACGATAACCTAAATGGTAAGAATTATTTTTCATCTTTGCTTACATATGTGCATTTGTACAAGTGTGATTGATATACATACAGTCATGCAGAAAGACATCTTCGAAGTGTCTACTACTGTACAACCTATATTCCCTTGGCTACCTCGCACCATTGGATACAGGTGGGTCAAAGCTTTTGGGCCCAGCATGCAGAGGTGCAGCATGCCAATTGTCAAACTGATCAGAAAAAAGGTGATAGGATCACTTTGGATGTTGTCAAAAGCAGAGGATGCAAAGGATGTGCCAGCAAATGCAAGACACATTATGTGTACAAGGATGTACGAGGCAGATAATAAATTACTAGACATCCAGGCGCTCAGAAGATAAACTTGGCCAAATTACATTCCTCTTGACCTTCAGGTTCTTCTTGGAGCAGAGGCACCTGCCGACTGTAAAGGTTTGCACCATGGTCTAGCATAGAGCCTCTAAGGATCATGGATCTAAATCTTGCAATTGAACTTGCCCAGCTTCGAACATAGATGGACTCTGCCAGTGGCAATATGTTTTTGGTCATTTTCAGAAGTCTAAATGTTGCATGGCTACTTTTGGCCATGGAATTTGTCATTGTTCCAGATCGGTGCTCGCAGTAGGCTGATGCTTTCACTACAGACAGCGAAGATGAGTCAGATGACAAGGAGACAGAGTTGGATGAGTTGCAGCTTGCTTCACACACGAATAAACAACAAGAAAGCGAGCTCCCATCTTCAAGGATCTCCTTCATGTGTAGCAAGTTGCAACATGTTGCAACATCCAGGTTGATTTTTCCCGCGTCATTCAGTTATCCACGGTTTCAGTGTTTTGGCGAAGCACGAAGGATTCACCACAGTTCTGTTTAGCAGTGAGGCCTGGTTACGTGGGTTCCGAAGTGCTGCAGCTGTAGTTGACATGAAGCAAAAATGATGCAACTTCTCACTCTCCCCTGAGGTTGTTCTTGAAGTTATCAAGTATCAAGTTATGTTTGTAGTTTCCATCTAGCTATGTTTCCAGTCTCACTGTTGACATGAGACGAATGTGCGAGAGTGTAGTTTCCATCTTTATGTTTGCAATGAAGACAGGCCTTTTCATTGGATGGGATTGGCAGGGCTGTGTTTTGTGTTTCGCCTTGAATCTTGGGATGATCTACAACAGGCCAGCTGCCTTTGCTGCAACGCTGGGTGGGAGAACCTGGTTGAAGAGGGGAAGCGCAAGGAGATTGTTGGGAGGAGTGTACATCATCATACATCATTCTATCTCATCATGCATTCATTTGTTTCAATCTTGTTCAGAATGACCCTTGCCCATTGGTTAGTCCTATGTTGGATCACTGATAGGATTATGCTTTCTTTCCTCTCCGCAGCCTCCGAGGTCCAGACATCCCTGATGCCATCGGCCAAGCAATGGCGGGAATAGAAGGGGATCGATGGTGCTAAATCAATTTGCTTTGACTGATTTGGATAAAGCACAGGAGCATAGATTATTGATACATGCATATTGATGCTTGTTGCTTGCTGTTTCTGGTGATTGTTGGTTTCGATTTTCGTTGATGTTTTGGTGGTCCCGGGTTAATTGTGACTTGCCCTTCGGCTGAGGTGAAGGAGAAGAGGCTTGCTTGAGCAGCTGGTGTGGGGATGATACTCTTACAGTCTTCCTTTTGCTGGATGAAATCATCCCATGTCAACAGCAGCACCCAGTGTTGGCTCGTTACAGGTTGTAGATTGTTGGGGGGTCCACATTAAGCCTTTTGGTTAAAGAAAAGCAAGGTGTACTACACACAATGGGGTGTGTTTTTGTTTCGAAGCTATTTGGACCAAGAATCACCTTTTGCTTGATTCCGATTCATCCTGTTGTAGTCTCTGGTAATATCAGGATGATTTGGAACCATAAGAAACCATCAAGAACCATCACGCCATTCTCCGACGGCCAGCTGTGATGAGTAGAACGTTGGATGTAAGCAGAAGATGAAGGTTGCAAAATCTACGACATGGCTCGAACAAAACGATTGGTTTCATAGATTCTCCTACATGTTGTGCTGATAGCCGCTGATAGCAACTCCAGAATGTTTACCAGAAAGTAGTGACCATGCATATAGATTTGTTTTGGTGCAATTTCTGGTGGATGTTTATCCAACAGCAAGTTACAAGTTACCGGCCATTCCAATCATAGGGAAATGGAGCTGCATTCAGATGGTTTTGAACTCCTACAGATTGATGTGCGTAGCTTGATGGGTGAAGGATTTCTCCTTAGAATTCCTGCATCAAACACTGGCAACGACCTTCAGAATATGATTGCTTTGCGAATTCCCCAGAAACCTGGTTGTCATATTTCACTGCAACATGAATCCAAGAAGCTTTCATTGCGAAACAGCCTCAAAGAGCAAGGTTTTCACGGAGAAGTTACGCTGTGCTATGTCTACACACGGGTTGATTTGCTAGCCGCTTGGAAATACCTTCATGGAAATCTTTTCCTTGAAGTTCGAGAAGAACCAGTGGAGGACGAAAAAAATGTACTGGAAGGAACTACCCGAATTCATTTTGACTGTGAGTTCAACCAGAGCCTGGAGAACATTACTTTGCCCGGCAGTTTGCAAAGCTTGGCTTTTGGCTTTGACTGTAAATTCAACCAGAGCCTGGAGAATGTCACCTTGCCCGGCAGTTTGCAAAGCTTGACTTTTGGCTTTCATTTCAACCAGAGCCTGGAGAGCGTCACTTTGCCTGGCACTTTGCAAAGCTTGACTTTTGGCGACAATTTCAACCAGAGCCTGGAGAATGTCACTTTGCCCGGCACTTTGCAAAGCTTGACTTTTGGCTTTCACTTCGACCAGAGCCTGGAGAACGTCTACTTTG
>DF241759.1:0-47500 GCA_000507305.1 Breviolum minutum Mf 1.05b.01
GGGGGGGTAGAGTATGTTCACTCACATGTTCCTGGATGATTGTCGAAGCGAAGCAGAGATTTCTTGCAGAGATTGTGGCACCTTGGCATGGAAATCAGCAGCCGAAGGGATTGACATCTCCAAATCGATGTATATATATATATAGATGATTTGGGAACCTGACAACTCATTGGCCTGATTATGGACATGATGTTTGAGGATGTACGCTATCTTCGGCGTGTGTCCACAAGTATTATATCATATCTGAGACTACAAAAGGTGGATAGAATCAGATAAACTCTCAGCGTACATTAATTAGCATCAAAAGTGTGCTGTTCGGAAAGGGATGCGCATTCTTGCTGGAATTTGCAAGCATCAGTGTATCATCATCAACTGACGGTGTCTGTTGGCTGATAAACACGCCAAAAACATGCCGGAGGAGCAATGGTGTTCGGTCAGGCACTGTTTTTGTTCAAAACTCGTAACCTTATAATTCAATTGGTTCATCGGTGGTTGTTGAGTGAAACCCATTCCCCAAACTTAAAAAACGATGAAAGGGATTATCAAAGGCAGTTGCCGTTTGTTCTCAAAGCACCAACTACGAGAACCATCTAGAACTGGTTGACCTTAGGATTTTTCCAAGCCGAATGTTGGAAGGTTGGTTGTTGTACATCCCTAGCGGCCCTAGCTGCAGGGTCACTCCAACACACAGACACCCGCGAGACGACATCATGAGTTAAATAAAGAGAAAACATCAAATGCAAGGTCAACAGGAATCTTTTGGCATCCCCTTCTAATCAACAAAAAGGTCCAAGAAATTGAATGACCAGAAACTGTCAGCAGTTCATCCTAATGGCCATGGAAGCCTTCAAAACATTGGCGGTTTTGGATTTTGTCTCATATGAAGGCTTCACCAAAGCAGTACCCAGTTTCCATATTTGGACCATACTTGTTTCAGCCAACCTAAATTATACATTAGGTTACGGTTCATACATTTTGCATATTGCATCTGCAATATGAAACCATATTGCATTCTCGTAAAATGGATTGAAGTGGTGGGGCCCTCCTGACACTAGCAGCTGCCAGCAATGGTGCCAACTCTTGGAAAGTTCCCTGTGATCCAACAATCATAGCCATGGAAAATCCAGCATGTTGATGGTATTTACCAGGAAAAATATGGTGGATTTTTCATGGGCTATAACATAGGTTCAGGGAGGGTATCTATCTTGATTCTCTAATGAATCTAATGAAATCTCATTTCATGAAAAAAGAAAAAACATATATTTATATCAGCATGGCACGACCGACCTCCATACCTACATACCCTCCCTGAAACCAACAGTGCGCCCCAGGCCCTCTCCAAGGACATTTGATCTGAAACAACAACCATCAATTTTCATGGACCAATGCTGGTTTCAGATGGTTTTAGGGAATTTTATCAAATTTTGAGGTCCCAAAATGATAAATTGAATTGAATTGACAGCTGGCCGGTCATACCTGCTTCCAACTCGTTTTTTCTTTCACACACTTTTCACGGGGCGTCGTGTTGGGTTTCTTCCACACTCGGTCGCATCATCCTGTCCAGTGGCGGCAAACCAACATGGTCCCATTTTGCTGAAAATTGTTGAACAAGTTTTCAAAAAAAATACTTGCCTTAAATGGTGATGTATCAACATCATCTCAGAAAAGACCATGTTAAAAGACTATTGCAACTCGAAATTTGCTGGACAAAAAACAAAAGAAGAAATGTTTTTTTTCTGCATGTGTGTCTCAAAATGAGAGATTGGAATTGGGACAACCCAAGTTGCATCCATCATCCTTGGATTGGAATCATTAGATGTTCCATGATTTTCCTGTATCCTTTGGTAGAATCTGGGTCCACAACTGGTAGGAAGAAAATGTCCAAGAGGTCAGGACTTCTTGCGGCAGCAAGGCACATCGGTAATTACTACATGGCACAAAACACAACTGAAAAATCCACCCTCATGACTCCCCGCCAGCATGATCTTGGTACAGCAGCTGTAAATTCTGAAAAAAAACATTTAAAAAATTTACCCCTGCGGGAAAATAATCACCATTGTTTCCATCTACAGTCAATGCCTTCTTTCTCGGCCAAAGGCTCTCCTGGTGCGGCTTTTGTGGGGGGCTATTTCGGATGATAAGGTATCGCATTGGTTACCACGAACTGTATGCTTGTCAGCCTTCCTGAAGGTATATATAAAGGAGCAAACTCAAGTTCACGTGATTTACACTTCTTCATAAGATATACCCTCCCTGAAACTAACATAGCACCTGAAAATAGACCCGTGAAAAAGGAGATTCCTATTCAAAACCATCATTTTTAGGTGCGAGCTGTTCGTTTCAGGGAGTGTAATAAGTTGGGTAAACCCCCCACCCTGTAACAGTGGGTTTTTCCGAATTTATCAACTTGCTGCAGCACTCACCCAGTGTGTAACAGTGGCGTTCGTGAAGGTTAGTATTGACCTCTTCATAAAATTGAATAGGGAGTTTTACCCAACTAAAAAGCATTTAGGATTCTTGTTGTGATGCAATCAGTAGCTACTCACAGACGAAGAGTCGCTTCACAAATGATATCTTTTTTGGCAAAAAAAATGACCAAAAAAAACTCACACTTTGGACTACCTGTTCCTCGTTCTTCTGGAAAGTTGTCAAAAGTTTGGCATGTTTTGAATAACTCACTTGGAAAACTAAAGCTATGGAGAAAATGCCGTTGCATCCAAATTCACTTGATTAACAGTCTTCTTGATGCAATCACGGACTTGACAAATCGAATTTTGTTGGTTAAAATCAATATGAACATAGCAGAACAAAAAGATATCATCCCAAAACAGAAACACCATGATGGGAAAGGATAGTATGACCGCTATGACAGTATGTGTGACTTGTCCATGTAGATCAACCAAGTCAAACTGACTCCCAACTAACTGAGCCACGAAAAAACCCTCCTGCTTTCCATTATACTGGTTGGTTAATAGGTATCATTACACAGTAATGGTTTATCTTTATCCCAATATATCTGGGTAGTTTTTCATCCCTTGTATAACCCAACCACCCAGGGTTTTTTTTCATTGCTCAACTGGGCTAGTTCCCAAAATTAGAGTTGACTAGACCTTCTCGTCTCGCTGACAACGTTCAAACCTTTGGTTGCATGCAAAAGTCCCGATAGTTGTGTCGTGAATTGGCAAAACAAAAACTCCGCACTTTTCTCACATTCTGATACCTGCTTGGTGGTTTTGTACCACCCATTTGAAAAATATGCGCCAACGTCAAATTGGCTTCATCTTCCCCAAAATTTTGGGGGTGAAAACACAAAAAATATGTGAGTTGCCACCACCTAGAAAGAGTCACACCAAGCATATCTTCAACCTCTAAATCTACCTTTCGATGGCTGTCTCACCAGAAAATCACATCCTTCTGCCTCTCCTCCATCACTGGGTGGTTGTTGGTGCTCCTGTGGAGCCTCCGGGTCGATGGGCCAAAGGCTCCGGTGTTTTCAAAAGATGTGAAAAAAAGGTGGAGGCAAACCTTCTACCCCTCAATGTAAACTGAGCTGGCAATGGAAAATCCACCATTTCCAATAGGAAATACATCTTCATGGTGGATTTTCCGTTGCTATGTTAGTTTACCAAAGGGTGAACCATGCAAAAATCCGTGTGAGTTTTTTTAGCCAGAAACAAAAAACTTTGGACTTTCTGATTTCGCGTTTCAAGTAGCTGATGAAAAACTTTGTATAAGGCTCCAACTATAGCTCAAACCTTTTTAACAAGCCCAACATACCTCTGGAGCATACTTCCATGGTCCCCTTGCACTCCAAAATGAGGTTGGAGTTCCTTCATTTTTTTTCTAACTGCTGGTTGGGGGTCGGAGGGGTATGTTCCGGGGATGCACCCCCAAAGATTTTAACATGGAACCTGCAAATGTCAAAAAACATCAAAAAAAACCACCCGTTTTTTGCAGGAATTCCATGTTTTTCACTTCAGGGGCTGCATCTTCCGGAAAATTTCGTGCATCCCAGGGTTTTTGAGGGGAAAAAAACGAAAATCGACCACACCAACTCCCAAAATGGAGCCTCTGGACTTGCCTCCACCACCGGCAGCGGAGCTGACGCTGGCGCTTGCGCAACCGCTGGGCGTATCGGCGCCGGCGGCACCTTTCCAGGGGAAGGTCGTCGCGGACGAAGACGGTGGCGGGATCTTGACTAAGGTCAGATAATGACTAGTTGGTGGTTTCAACCCGTTTGAAAATATTAGTCAATTTGGATCATTCCCCCAAGTAGGGGTGAAAATAAAAAATGTTTGAAACCACCACCTAGATCAGCGGGTTTTCCACAAAAACACCTTGGAGATGTCCCATTTTCTTGGCGAATTTTATGTCTTTTTGGCCAAATTTGGTCCCTCTATAATTCCCTAAACCTGAAATTTTTGGGCGGGCATTTTTGGGGGGAAAAATTCCCCGTAGGAAAAACCCACCACCAGTTGGGGGATTCCCCAGTGCAAAACCAAAACGGAGAGCTTTCATCCTCAAGGGTATCCACCTTTGATAGTTTCCAAAGTTTTTTGGGGGGCAGATACCAACGGTCCCGACGTCTCTGAACTTCCGATTTTTCGATGGGTGATGAAGACAGTAAAATGGTAGCATTTTAATAAATTTCAGTGGTTGTTTGTTTAAGAATGGGGTAATTCGGAGTCGTTCAAGGATGAGCCATTTCCGTATATGTATGTCAGTGTTCTGCCAATTTTGGCTTCTTTTTCCCAGCTAAAACAGCAAACAAACGCCACAGTAGTTGCCTTTTTGTTGAGGAAACGATTCGTCGGCAGAATTGCCCAATTCCAGAGATTCTTCAGGTCCAATGAGTCCAATGGGATATCAAAGCATGTCAAACCCTTTGGATGTTGATGATCAGGGGTGTTTTTTTCCAACTTAATATTCACCTTCACCTCAGATTGAAACTCTTTCATTGATATACAACTTTTGACTCCACCTTTTCTAAATATTGTTTTAAGAGTGTAGGTTGGTAAATATATAATATACTCAAAACCAAAAAAGTGAAGGTTGATTGGCAACTTTATTCACCATTCATCACCATGGATTCAAGTTTGAGTAAAGACTATCAAATAACTACCCTCCCTGAAACTAACATAGCACCTGAAAATATGCGATCCCAAAAGGAAACTAGTATTCCAACCATCCATTATTCATGTTCCATGTTAGTTTCAGGGAGGGTAAATATCATTGAAAACAAATTCCAATATCACTTGGTATGCGAGCTTTTCTCAGGATGCGATCTTATCACGATAAAGATATGACGGAAATTAGTAAGCCACCAAAAAAAACACAAAAAAAGGTTCTCTTATATATATATATGGGTGTTTCCGAAAATAGTGGTACCCCCAAATCATCCATTAAAAAATAGGGTTTTCCATTATAAACCATCCATTTTGGGGTACCCCTATTTTAGGAAACCCCCATATCTATATATATCAAAGAATATCAAAGCACCAACCTTTTTCTTTCATGGCTCAAGGTTGATTCCGACAGATTTACAATGACTCAGAAAAAGCAGCGATTCCCATCTTTGACATCTGCGAAACGAAGCATCGATGCTGAAACCAAAGCATCTCCACATATCTCCACTAAAGTCTGAGCGCCCGGTTCCCCTCACCACTTTAAGGAACCCTTTCAAACAGATGTTGACCCAACAAAGCTCTCAAAACGAATGAGGAATCTTTGCTTTCCAAAACCATTGTCGGTGCAGGAATTTGGGGGAAATTGGGTGGGTGGGTTGTCAAGGTTTGGATCGCCACACTAAATATTTATCCAAATAAGTCTTTGCTCCTCCTGATTCTTACGACTACGACAAAAACATCTTGGTAAATGTTGCTCAATCACCCAACATGCTTGGAATGCACTGTAAGTTCTTTTTCAATATTTTTTCAGATCTTTTTCAGTTTCACCTTGGACTCAGTGTCTAGGTACTTCATCCTGTGTGTCTAACGGATGGGTTTTCCTAATCGAAAAGGCCTTATGGTGCCTTATGATGGTTTCAAGAAACAAACGACAGACAACAACAAACAACAGAAGACAGACAACAAACAACAACCAACAACCAACAACCAGCAACAACAACAACAACAACAGCAGCAGCACTGGCAGCAAGATAGTTTCAACCTTCTTTCTCCCCGGATACCTTTTGAAGGCTTTTTTGTTGGGGAGGTTTTCTTCTCGGTGGCTTTTGGATGTCCGGGTGTCCGGTCCATGCGCTCATTTTTTGGGGCACATTGGCACCCTTTAGACTAGAGGCTCGGGTGATCAATTCACCATCAGATTGGCGCAAGGAGCTCCAAACATAAATTGAAGCTTTGATGGAATTCCACTGTTTTTTTCTAAATACCCTCCTGGCAACTAACATATCCCTCCAAAAAGGCACTTTGGAAGATGATTTTCCTTTTCCCCAGGTGGGATATATTAGTTTACAAGAGGGTACATGGGTGATAAGCTACTTCTAGTTGGTGGTTTTTTACCAACCCATCTGAAAAATATGCTCGTCAAATTGGATTTTCTTCTCAGGTAGGGGTGCCGATAAAAACTAACATGGATACCCAAAATGAAGGGTTTTATTTGAAGCCGGAAATACTGCTGGAAAAACAAATATTTTTGGTATCTATCTTAAATTTCGGGGGGTAATCATTTTCTTGTGAGTTTGAGAACAACTGTTCAAAAAGGTTTCTTTGAGGAATGTTGATGGGATCTCAACATACACCCTCCTTAAAACTAACAGTTCGCCCCTGAAAATAGGCCGCACGCGGCCTAAGGAAAGGATCGTCTTCCAACTACCAATCTTTAGGGGCTATGTTGGTTTCAGGGTAATCATACAGCTTGTTTTTGATGAATCGCTAAACCTGTTCAGGATCAATTCTTTAACACACGGGCAACGGAATTTTATCGATGTCCTTCGAATTGGCATGAACTCACAAGTCAATGATCTGGGCACATCACAATAATTTGCTAAAACTGATTTTGACTTAAGGGGAGTTGGGGGGAAGTCCTTTACTTGACCACCATTTGAGGTAAACAACTGGCGGTTTGGTTTGCCCAGAATTATCGATCTATTATCTTTCTAACCCACATCAAGCCTATCAAGCTGTCTCACAAAATATGTGGAATCTTTTTTGTGTCAAAAGAAAGGTGTTGTGAGAAAACTGCCAAAGCTCTTCAGACAGGAACATAGTTACATCTGACATTTTAGATGAGTCCTTAAAATGAGTCTTGAATGCCTTGCATCAAAAAAAAACATGTTCTTCAACAACTCATTGCATATGGCTCCGGAAAAAAAAAAGAAAATGGCAACAAAAAAAAATAGGCACAATAGATAATTGTCTAGTATTTGACAGAAGCCATATGGGTGTTTCCAAAAATAATGGCACCCCAAAATGGATGGTTTATGATGGAGAACCCTATTAAAATGGATGATTTGGGGGTACCATCATTTTCGGAAACATCCATATCTCAGAAAACATGTTGAACCAAAAAATTCTCTCTGATTTGACGTGCCCTGCGTCTGATCACCCTATTTTCGCGAATCCTTCGGAGAAATTCCTCAGGAACAAATGGCTCCCTCCTGGCGTTACGTCGGCGTCGGTACTTGACGTGGGTGAGATAAATTGATGGATGCCTTTGGGCCTTGGGCCTTGGTGAGAAATCAATTTCCCCATACAGTTTTCCGAAGGTTGGTTGGTTGGTTGTTTTTATGCACGAAGGCAGGAAACCCTTCCTTGAAAAATCATGGAACCCGGTGAGGCCTCCAGGGATCCCTGGCAGGAGTGCCAGGGATCCCATGGACTTAGGGGCCATTCAACCATTTAAAATGGCAAGTCCCATGTGATGAACGGAGAGTCTGACTTCTGTTTGATGAAATCTCAAAATTCCGCATATTCTTCATGAAATAACCCCTGGAATTTTGAAGATGTCATCCAGAATGTGGGTGCTTTTTTTTCATGAAAAGCCAAGAGGTTCACCAGGTATATCCTTCACAATTGACTTACTTTCACAAATAGCTTGTTTATGAAATGAACTGGTAAGAGTTTAGCTAGCATATCCAACACCAAGAACAGAGATGTGAATGAAATATCATGAAATGGCATTCCCCGCGGATCTATTGTAGAGAACAGCCTTGGAAATCACATCATCACAAAAATATTTATAACATGACCATTCCGGGTTTCAAGAATTGTTTCTTATAATGAGCCTTCACAACCTCCAAAAAGCAGCAGGTTATCATTAAAGGGAACTCACTTTGATGAACCAGATTGCAAAGGTACAGTACGTAGTGGAAAAGTACATGGCACAGTCCCTACATATTGGTTTTTATGGGCCCTTTACTAACCTACCCTTTTTGGGGCTGTGCCATGTATTTTGACCATAAGGTAATCAAAAATGCCTTTTGCAGTCTTGTACTACGTGAAGGTACTTTTTTTGTTTTGCCATTTTATAGGGTTAAATGTTCACCATTTCTATGAACACTTCTTCATAGGGGATCCTAGCGCTCCTCAGAATGAGGTTGGGTTACAAGGGGTGAAAATGGAAGATTTTGGTTGGGGCACAGTGGAAAGGGGCCTGTGGGGGAAGGGCATATGTCATGGAACACTTTCGGGCAGTAAAAGATATAACGAAAACATGCCACGGTCCGATCCATGATCGTGGCATGACTCCCCCCAAAATAATCGTGAGTCGTTTAACCAACTGCTGCTGGTAAACGAGCGGATCCAAACGGTTTTGGTCACGCGGAAAATTGAGAAATGATTCAAATCATTGCATATGAAGCCCACTGCCTATGTATCCTGCATGCTTCAGGAATGATATGGCATGAAGAAACAACTGTTCAAAAAAAAATCCATCTAAGCCCAATCTATCTCAAAAAAAAACATATATATATATATATATATGTATATATATACATACACTTCCAAANCATATATATATATATATATATGTATATATATACATACACTTCCAAAAACACAAACCTCAAGGACACAACGTCGCAAGCATAAAAAATTGCGTCATTTTTTAAAAAAAAACAAGGCTTTCCCTTCCCATTGCTTTTGTTAATCACGACATGGGCATCATGGGTCCCGAAAATACCTTCAGACGTGTGAAACCCATTCAAAAAACAAGTGACCTTCTCGAAACCACCAAAACAAAATGGTGAAACATCTAGATCTCCAGGGGCATAAAATATTAATTTGATTTGATGTAACTCATATGAGTTATATATATATAATAATATTCATTCATTCATATATATAGATATGGATAGATGGATAGATTACATACATAAGTTGTGTTTCCGGAAGCTGTTAGGAGTTAGGATCTTTCCTCTTTAAACTCGCCATGAGAAAAACCCAAGGAGGAATTTCCTTCCGGGTCCCCATCCCGTCGTCCTCCGAGGAGGTCGATTCATCCCAATCCTGTCGTAGGAAGAAAAATCTGGTGGAACTCTTCGGCCGAAGATTGACTAGTTGGTGGTGAAACAACCCAATTGAAAAATATTAGTCAAAATGGGTTAATCTTCCCCAATTTTCGGGGTGAAAATAAAAAAATATTTGAAACCACCACCTAGTTGATCATACACTCCCGAAAAACTCACATGGCGATCGCTGGAAAATTCCCCGTGTTTCAATAGGAAATACATCGGATAATCGACTCATTCATGGTGGATTTTCCATTGCCATATTAGTTTTCAGAGTTTTCGTGGGTTAGACCTATAGATTTATTTTACATGTAAATCACAGCCAGATGATTTACAGTATCATTTAGGACCTTCATACTAGACATCACACAAGAATCAACCTGCGCTGCAAGCTGCAAGTGATTTTGGAATCGGTCATCTTCGGATGGCGGTCGGTCAGGGATGAGGCTGTGGTATGTTTCAAGATGCAGGTGGTGAGTTGTATACACGTTGCACTTACACTGCTTATAGAATGCCCCTGATATGGTCACAACAGCCACCATCACAAGCAATCAAGCAAGCAAGCAAGCAAGCAAACAATCAATCAATCAAATCAAGTTCAGTAGAACCATACATTTGAATATCCAAGAAACTCCTGAAAGAACGATAACTTTCAATATCCAAGACACCGGAGTTTAAAACGCCATCAAGCCGTCAAGGAAAATATTTGAGTATTGAAGTCACGGTTATTAACCGTTTCGACTACACACAGTGATCTCCCAAGGATTTTTTGGAAACACCTCCAACACATCCTCCCCATGTCGATACATTTATCAAATTAAATCCAAACCAAGTTCCACCAACCCCTGAAGCCAATCCAAGCCGGGGAACCTCTTCTTGTTCTGATACGAAGCCCAACTCAGCAGGCGGTGGAAATATGGGAACCATCAGTGTCTCTTGGTTATGATGATGCTTAAAGAGATAATGAGTGCTTAAAGAGAGTACCCATGGGATTGTCTTTTAAGGGAACATGGGATTAAGCGTCTAAGGGATCAACCTTGTTAAGTCCTCAATTCTTTCCTTAAAGGCTTGGCATTTTAGAGAGAGGTTCTTGTGACCCTTAGATTCCCATGATTCTCTGAAACACTTCCAAAGCAAAGTTCAAAATGCGGATGGTAGTCATACGCTGGGCCAACAACCATCAATGTCTTTGGGTGTTTTCTTGAGATCGTTTTGGAGGGGATACGGTTGGGTATCCTGGTTTCTATACTCCAACTTGTAAAACCCAGTTGGGATCATGCAGAATTTCATAAAAAAACAGAAAACACCGATCCTCATTTTTCATGCAGAGGGCTTTTGTGGATTGGCATCTACCCACAGGATTCCAGGTTTGACTTCGGGATCCCCAAGCCCAAAAATCTAATAATCCTGCTAGTGACGAGCCAGCATTCTGCGTGCGGGGGGTAGATCCAAATGAGCCACGAAAAAAACCCGGCCTTACTTTCCATTGAATCCTGGTTGTTTAATAGGGATCCTTAGAATGATTTACTATAATCCCCACATACATGGGTAGTATAATCTCCTCTATACCCCAAAAAACCATGGTCTTTTCATTGTTCAAATGAAAACTATCTGTTGATGTTGAAGATTCCGGAGCTAAAAAATCCGTTCGCCCCCTTTCAGGGAGTGTATCCTTTTTGTAGGTCGGTGCCACTCTTTGCCAACATGGTGTACAGCCCTCGTTTTTACCGGTCCAAAGGCACCTTCTCCTCTGGTGTCGTTTGTGTTTTAGCCTTCTCCTGGTGATGCGTCAAAAACGCCAGGGCTTGGAAGAAATATCCCTTGGAGGATCATCCAGTTCGTTAATGGTTAGGATCACCCCAATTTAGAAGACATGAAACGGCCAAGGGGAACAAAACCAGTTAAAGGAATGGTATACCCATGGCTATTAAGCATTTACGTCCGTCATGGGATGATCCTCCCTACGCAGTGACCATAAGTCATTCCCCTCCAAGATTTGACGTGAAAGTAGATACCCAAAAATTTCCGCCATAAAGGCAAGCAAGATACTTACGTACATCTCAAGAAAGCCATCATTTTGGGTATCTATGTCAAATTTCGGGGTAAAATTATTTCGTGTTTTTTGGGTCGAAGTTTTTCGCGGAGGAAAAATAATTTGTGTGTCTCCAAGTTGTTCATATTGAAGCTTCTTTTGTCAATCTACTTGGGTGGCCAAATGACCACCCCAAAACGTTTCACAGCACTTCTGCCGGTCAAATCGGGCGCTCGTATGGCTAGTCCAATCTAGAGAGTTGAAAGATCGATTTGCCAGAAAAAACATGTCTGAAGATAAATCCCAAGCCGAATACAACATCCGTGACTTTCCAAAACAAAACACCGCTATTCTGATTCTGATTCTGATCATAAGCTACACAGTTGGGTCAAACGCAAGCTATTAGAAACTTCGGCCAAAATGGAGTCGTTTATTTTTGCGAATTCCATCATTGGACCATGGGCATGGAAGCCTTAGGTGGTTCTAATCATGAGAGGTAGACACATTGTCGTCTTCCAGACAAGAAAAGGATTCGGCCTTCTCGAGAATTTGCAAATAACTGTATAGACCTCAGAGGATCTTTGCTGAAAGACCAAGATTTCAAAGTGTTCAAAGAATGTTCTCTTTGAAAAGGGGGACTGCGTGGGGAAACTAGACTTAGATTCTTGTTACCTCTGAAATTTGCAGACAGGGTCCGAAAGGGGTCCCTTCAAAAAAGGTGTAGGAAAGTCGGAGAAAGTCTACAACTGGCATTTGTTCTCAATGGCCAACATGAGCAATTTTCGTTTGAGGGAGGTACCTGGGGGCTCATATTTCTATGAAGTGCTTGTGCGTAGCAACAAATCGTTCAAATCGTTCCATGTCAAACGAAAAAAAAACCTGCCATGAATAGCCTCCCCAAAACTAACAGCAAGTTTGCACCTGAAAATAGATGGTTGGAGGAACACGATCCGGCTTCCTCTTGGGTAAGTGTCACCCTATTTTTCAGGTGCTTCTGCTGTTAGTTTCAGGGAGGGTATGACCTTGCGTTTTTCAGTGGCCATGTGGACCAACATGTGTGGAATGTCATTGGAGGCCCAAGAAGGCAATAATCACATGTTGCAAACTCACTCAATTTTTGGCAAGGGAATCTTTTTAACCCAACGCTTCATGAACTTCCCCAATAAAAATCTCAGGAGGTTGTTACACTCTCGGAGAACCTGCAACCTTGCACCCCTGAGTCAGAGGAGATTCCGAACTTGGGGGTTCCGCATCATGAAGCATCGGTTCCAGCGTTAGTTTTAGGGGAGATGTGAAGAATCACCTATCTTTGAGAGACATACCATCCGCCATCCCAGGGTGAGGAAGTCATAACTGTCACAACTCGGATTGTCATAGACTTCAACATCAGCCATTAGTAAACAAGTGAACTTGGTGCAGCAATTCATCTACTAGCATACCGCATACCTCTATACTTCAATGTGACCCACATTGAGTTCTTGAGTTAGTAACCCCTTGATATCAGATTCTATGACCATGTCCCTGAAATTATTCTAGTTGGTGGTTTCAACCTATCTGAAAAATACTAGTCAAATTGGATGATTTCCCCAGGTAGGGGTGAAAATATAAAATATTTGAAACCACCACCTTGTATTATATTGAAAAAATCATCCCCCACCTGGAGCAAGAAACTTCCAGTCCTGTCAGAAAAACCATCCATCCAACGCCAAGGAGCTAAACGCCAAGACGTTGCCGATGACTGCGAACCAAATCACCTGCCCAAGGTCTGGGAAACGTTATTGAATTCTGTCAAAATTTTCAGCAGTTTCCCAATTTTTTTCCAGAACATCCTCCGGCGTCATTTGTTTTTTTTGGCAAAAAAAAGTAAATCCGGACAGGTCACACTGCTGTGAAGGGGGTTGGTCATTTCAATGAATCCAAAATATTTCATCCCCTGGGATTGGCATTTTTTACGACTGCCACGATCTTTTACGACTGCCACGGCCCCGTAAAAGTTGACGTTTCAAACGTCTTCACCCAAAACGCGTTGAGTTCATACGCCAAAATGGGAGCACGTTTGGAACTCGCACATTTGAGGTTTGATGCGTCAAGAAGTTTTGGGTTCAAAACCAGACAACAAACGGATATAAAACCACTGACGGTCTGCTTTTTGCAGGATTTCTGGACGCTTTCTCGGAAAAGCCCCCGACAAAAACTGGAGATAATCTGTTTTAGATCAATGTGCATTTCGAATAGAAAATGTGAGGATATGTCAAATTGTACAATGCATATTTTGTTTGTGTATATGAATTACACCCCTTCGAGAGCCTTGGTTTACAAGTAACGAGGAAGATCTCTGCTGAGAATGTCAGTGTTTTTAAGCGTATGTATACATATACACCAGTGACGTATTCTACATATGTTACAAGCCTGTGAAACCTCATAATTTTGTCGTTGTTGTCGTTGTCGTTGTCGTTGTCGTTGTTGTTGTTGTTGTTGTTGTTGTTGTTGTTGTTGTTGTTGTTGTTGTCGTTTCTGTTATTGTCGTTTTTGTATGTTTTTGTTGTTGTTGTTGTTGTTGTTGTTGTTGTTGTTGCTGCTGCTGGTAGTGATCTTCCAACGGTTACCTGAAAAGGTAGTACTCCAGGTTTTCAGGTCGGTCAAGTCCATTGGTATCATTGGTTTTTTGTTGGGAAAATCTTCGCTCAAACCTGCCCAGATCCAGCCTCAATGTAAGGGCTACCAGGAAGTGAATGCACCTTGCAGATTGTCTGAATGATCACTTGAAGTTTTTGGACAAATGTTCTCAACAGGGTAGATACTTGTTAATGTGAAATATCCCGTTTCAAGGAATTCGAGATGACAGTTGCCATTTCCAAAAGCTCACTGTTTCAAGGTTATAACTCAGAACCCGTCTCACGCTCACTGAGAACGAGAAACAAATCCAACAGAATCCAAGGAAACCATCTACTTCATCTCAACCCTAAACAGGTGAGTATTCGTAGCTATCAGCCTTTGTGATGATTTTGGGGATGGACTTTCCATTCCACATGAAACAAATTGGTGGAAAATCTGTTGTTGTTTTTGCCCTGACATTGCAAGATTTTCAGGGCTAAACATTTCAAGGGAAATTCCAATTTCGAAATCCCAAAGGTTCAGTGGTCAATGGCGGAGGAACTTTTTGTTTCAGCAAATCCCATGGGAATTCACTGAGTTGAATCCAAAAAAAACACTCACATAGCAGCTGCTATCAGTTGCAACATTGTAGCCAATGTTGTTGCAAACCTTCTCACTTAAAACGGGAAAACATCATTGAAACCAAGAGCTATTTGTATATAAGATATCTAACTGATGATAATTCCTATAACCATGACCACACTCACGCATAAGACTCAAAGACCCTATCTTTCTCTCTTTATATTCATCCCCGAAAAAGCCAACCCGGCCGTTGGTCCGCCCCCTCACGTGAGGTAACCTGCAAGAATGGCAAGGTCAAGGTTAATAAGACCAGGGCTGCCTCAGGGGCAGGTTGACAATTGGCTCAACGTTATCAAGCCGTTCATGCAACAGTTGAGCGTCTCGTCATATGTGGGGTGAAAAAACTCCCATGTTGTTCCCTGTAGGGGATGGTCATCAACCTCAAAATGCTAGGGGTGTTTACTAATACCTATTATATAAGTATTCCCTATGAAGGGTGGGATATTCCCGTCCCTAATATAAGGAGTTGATTCGTTGATCGACCCTGAATCGGATGTGTGTTTCAAATTTCAGGTCGGACATCTTTTTGTTAGTTTTTTGCAAGACTTTGGGGAGTTTTTGGGTGACCCAAAGAATTTTGGGGTTGACACACTTCGACAAACATCATCACATCATCATCAACAGGTAGCTTCAAGTCGTTGGTCTCTCTGAAGCTCAGGACCAAGTCCTTCATGTCCCGCAAAAGCTAAGGTTGGCCTAAAATAACACGAGTGTAATAGCATTGTTTTAAAAAATACCCTCTGGTAAACTAACACAGCAATGGGAAATCCACCATTTGAAGATGTTTCTCCTATTAAAGATGCTGGTTTTCCATTGCTATGTTAGTTTACCAGAGGGTATATCCTGTAACGTCTCTTTTTTTGGAATCTTAGGTACTGACCCTCACTGTATTTAGATGTTATATTGCTCAGAATTTCAGGTAACCTTTAAGTAAGCTAAATGCTACTGAATACTGGAAATTGACTTAAATCAACTTGATATCATGTCAGGTCATTGCGGACTTCCCACAAGAAAACCAGGCAACAAAAAAAATCTCCACAGAGATCGACTCGCCAACTCGCCTTGTTGAAGTTTCCGCCAAAGGCCGTTGCAGACCTTGGCCAAACGGAGAAATCCGTGTTCCATCCTGGTTACCTTCGCAAAAAAATGAAACCAGGGATGATACACCCAGGAATGGTCATGCAATGAATGACATCAATTTGGATCAACAATGACGATAAACCATTATTCTGATGGAAATCCTGGATTATCATGATAACTTTAAAACAGTACAAGTCACCTTTGTATAATCTGATGGCCAACCAACCACGAATGACCTTGGATTTCCGAAATCTGTGCCATGCCAAAATGATGGCTTTCTAGCACGACTCACCATTCCAAATAGATTCCTGTCAAACTACCTCATTCCCCCAGAAAAAAAGCTAGTCTTTAGGCAGATCCTCTATTCACTGAATCATGTCCTATTTAAGTATGTCGATGCATCGAAAGCCTACATCAAATCCCCTACCCAAAAACAAACCAGATGAATTTTATTCCATCCATCTGATTAAACATTTGCAACAGAAAAAGAAACACAAGGTATCTCCGAACGGAAGTGCACTGCAGATTGAAATCCCTACAAAAGCTCTTTAACTTTGTCAAACATCGACTCTTCCCATCCTCACATGGGACTTTTTTGTTGGCTTTTTGGCTCCCCACGGTGAAAGAGTGTGCACAATGCTGAACTGCACAATGTTGTACCTTTCCATGGAAAAAAAGCGGCCAGCCAACTGTAGCTGCAGCCCGGGCTGCTGCAGTATCATCTTACAAGGGACAAAAGAAACCATGGTGTTAGCTGTAGTACTTCTTTAGGTCTTCGTTTTTCTAAGGTGCCTTTTTCCAAGGTATCCCGATATCCCATTTTTGGGGGGTTGAAAAGGGAGTCTCACAGTTTTTTTTCTCAGAAATTCGTTTGTGAATATTTTCACCCTTGGGGTGCTAAATATGTCGATCATTAATTAACACATGTCGATCAAAAATTACCAAAGAAAAATAAAGACCTGAGACCTTTTTTTGTCGGGAACAATTCTTCAAAAAGTCGATGTTTCACAACATGTCAAAAAAACTTTAAAAACATATTGCTTGTCCCCAAACTTCGGTTTTCCAACGCCAGGGCGTTTCAAAACCACCGCAACAACCCAACAAAGCGACAAACCCGGTCTCCCGGGTCTCCACACAAGAACGAGAACCTCACCAACAGCGCCCCAGAGATATGATCTACATGCACTCCAAATTTCCGGTTTGGCATGATCAACCAATGATTGGTGGGTGATTCATGATGGTGGAAAAGCCTATCTTCAGCATATGTGCAAGTGATGAATTCTTTAAATCACTCTAAGACTTAATAGGTTGACGATACAGTACCATATTCGTCGTGTTGCTCCATCTTTTGCGCAACTGGATTTTTTGACGTACCAAGAAAACGATCTAATCCTGTAGCCTCTGAAACGCAGTTGTGGAGAAGGCGATATTTGGCCAGGTTTCGCAATATATAGTTTCCACTTCCGGCGATCAAATTACATACTGTAACTCCCCTTTTCGAAGGAACGGCGTTCTTTCGAAACCTGAAATGTGCACCCAATTTAAATTGGAAAATCACCAGCATCCCCGATTTTGGACACTTGGTCGATGTGAGTTACCTCAACACCTACGAAAAAAGGTGCGTTTCAAGAAACACGCCACTGAGTGCGAAAAGTGCAAAGGTGCCAGGGGCAATATGCATGACCTGCCAGCGACAGGTTGTTTGGGAGGATGATTGGGCAAATTCGTGGAAGATCATCTATAATCTATTTGAAAGAGATGTTTAAATGATTTTAAAGGAATGCTACTGCTACTAATTACTACTACTAATTACTATAGTACTAAGTCCTACTACTACTAATAAAAAGTATATACTACTAATTAATGCTAAGCACTGCTGATAAGACAGCTAGAGAAACAGAAGAAGCAGCAACAACGACCACTACCACAACAACAACTACATAAAGATAAAGATATCATCTGGACCTATAACCTCAATAATTAGGGAATTCGAAATCATGGGTGAAGCTCTAAGCCAGTAATAACCGATGCTACGGGATTCACGTCGCTACAACCATCTGCAAATTGTCATGTTTCAAGTGTCGAAATGGTCGACGCTTGCAAATCTTGCAATATTCTGTCGAATCAGATATGATCGACACTTTCAATATTCTGTATGGCCGCAACGAAAAACAAGATGTTGCTAATATGTACGGCCAAATTGCGGCTTTTTGTATTGATTGGGTTTTGGTCAAATAAAGACCTTCTGAAGAAAGGAATCACGACTCGAATATGCTGAAAAAAACATACAAAAAACAACTTTAGACCTTGACTGCTACCTACCAACCTAATTGGAAATTAGATTCTTGAATATAGTTTGGAATCCTCCTTCAATTCCAGAGGTTGTGGTCTGGTATTTCAGAAATGGGGAGATCGACTACTTGAATATCTCTGGGTTTCAAAAAACATTCTGCGTTTGATTATTGGAGCCTTGAAATGGGCATTTAAATTGAATCACAGAAGATATTGGCTAATTACACCCCTGAAAACTAATGAACATGGCAAAAAATGAAGGGACTCGGAAGATGATGTTCCTTGTATCAGGGGGCTGTTTTTTTGGCTTCCAGCTTCCATCATTTTTGGGGGTTCAGTGTAGCTTTCCATCTTACGTTCCGCTCCTGCTGGAGGATCTGCCAATCTGTGGCATCTGCTGTTCCAAAGACCTAGCGATTTTTTCAGTTGGAAATCAACGTTCAACTCGGTTGCACAATTTTTGTGGCACAAAAAAAACACAAAAACGCCTGTGATGTTTTTCTTCAAGCTAAGTTTGGTGAACTGTATATAAATTGGTGTTAAATTCGATACTGTTGGCAAAAAAGAGGAATCTGAGAGAGCAAATTCTCTATCCTGATTTTGGTTGATTTGGTTGATTAACAGGGCATTCCCATTCCAAGGAAATTTCATGGATCCCAACGTTTTCAGGGGACATTTCCATCACATACATGGAATAACTCTGCTGCTTTTTGAAGGGCTCCACTCACCCCGGAAATCAGGTTCCAGGAAATATAGGTGCTGGGGATCATATAACCCCATACAAGGCAATATATATATATATAATATATGTCATATCTCTGTATAACCAGAAATATAAGTCGTATTGAAAGGATCATCCCAGGATTCGGTAAGTGGTTAGTAACCCCCTAGTCATGGGCCATGAAAAGGCCATTTGGAAGGGGACCGGGGACCTACCTACAGTGGACCTACTTAACATCTAGTTGGTGGTTGAACCAACCCATCTGAAAAAATATGCTCGTCAAATTGGGTTCACCTTCCCCAAGTTTCGGGGTGAAAATATAAAAATATTTGAGTTGCCACCACCTAGACATGGTTACTGGGAACCACCTTACAAGTCCTAGGATCATCCCAGTGGTGAAAAACCACCCCAACACCTACCAGAGTGACCTCAGGCCATTGCCCTGGCACCGGTTTTTCCAAGAACCTCAGGCTTCCGCGTTTCGTCGTCTTCACCATCGAGTTGTTGAAAGTTGAAAACAATGGGTGTTTTTCAAATAACCACCATTGCGCTTACCTAAGGGTTTTTTAATCATCCAAATTGGGTCAACCATCATTTTATATAATGGTGGAAGCCCAGGATATACTCTTCCGAAGTTTAACATACTGTTGATGGTTCAGAAATCCGGCGATCACCAGTTGAGGAAAGGTAGTTGAAATCCCATTATTTACAAGGTTTTATACATACCAGGCGGTGCAGGATTTCGTCCATCAACAGTAGCCCCTGAAAAGTTACATTTCCAATAGGAAAGTAATCTTCCAACCACCGTTTTTTCAGGGGCTGTATTAAACTTCGGGGGTGTGTATATTTAGTCTAGATTTTGATGTCAACCAATCTGAAAAATATGCTCATCAAATTTCATGATTTCCAAATAGGGGTAAAAATAAAAAATATTTGAAATAACGAGATAGATACATGCATATGGATTTTGTGGAGTAAAAGAAGCATTGAAGTGTTGTTTGGTGGTTAGAAACCTATTTTGTGGGAAGATTTTCCAGAGCTGTTTGAGCGGTTTTGGTTTTTGAAGAACTTTGATTTCAATTTAACTTGGAAATGTATGGAAATGTCATGCATGTATACTTGATCTAACTGAATTGTTTCTCACCAGGACGAGAAAAAACACTACATTCGCCACATTCAGCTACCATTTGGAATGTCTGTGACCATTTCCAAAAAGCTCTGCTTGTCAACAATGATGGAATATGCCCCTCACTGATTTGGGCTTCAATCAAAGCTCAGGAAATATATCATCCCACAGTTCCAAAATGGACACACACCCTTCGTATCACTGGGTTCTTTTCCGCATCGAAAGAGACAAGAATTGTGTTTTCATTTCAGGAGTCCAAAAATAGCAGAAAGTTCTCCAAGATACAACAGGATAGGATGTGTTTTTTTGCACCATGCTGCGTAAAAACGACGATGAAATATCGATATATTGTGGGCTTTTCCAGAATAGTGGTAGCCCGGAGGACCATTGGGCAAACAGGTCTGTAGAGTTTATCACTCTTTGATACTCGTTGAAGGTATCCAAACCTATGGTCATTTCAGGTCCACTATTTAAGGATCAACCTCCCAAAACCTCCTCGAATCTATGCAGACATCCTGCGATTTCAAGCCGCCATAAAGAAAAACAATTCCAAAGATGAGGGAGGTTCAAGTGACCAAGAAATGCTGACACAAAAAAAACTAAACATGGCAAGGAAGAAATGTTCATCTACTAGAATTGATCGAGTGTAACCAATAAATCTTGTCAAAACATCAGGATGGTCTGAAAATTGGCCAAACAAAAATCCGACAAAAAAACACCTAACGGAAAAGCCCAACATGATTTTCGGGATTTGATACCAGGGGCCCAAAGTAGCTCGGTCAGACTTGGGAAAATACATGGAAATGCCATGCCTACCTCTCTGTTTCATTCCTTGTAGTCATTTCAATTTGCCTTCCCTTGTAGTAAGCTTGCAAGGGAGTTTTACAATTTACAACTCCTAAATCTCGACATGCAATTCCCGGAACTACTATAATATTATAGATCACCATCATTTAATAAATCAAATGTGTGAAGTCTGCCATTGAATTCTCAACTACCAATTCTTCCTTTCAACCTTAGAAATCTCCTTTTCCAAAGCTTGCATTTCCAAAAAAAATCAACCAACCATCGGTGTGTATCGCGGCATTCTATATGCATGAGATCCGATGTCATTTTTTTCGTGGCGGCAGGGATCCCAAAATGTATTGAAAAAAGAAAAGTTCACGAATTCTCACCCTTTCAGCTCTCAATCGGTGCAATGAATTCAATACAAAAGTCGGAATTCCACCTCTGGTCTGACGGGAACATCTTCAAAAAACAAGTTGAAATACGGAGCTGATTGGATTTTGCGGAAGTGTTCATAGTTCGTTTCTAAGCCAACTCTTTTCCCTATCAGATGGGCGAATTGTTTGTAGCTAATTGAACCCAAATCCAATTAGTATCCTCGGTGTGTAAAATCCAGAAAACTTGTGGTGCCTCAACAACTGCAACTGCAACCCGTACCTTGCGTACAGAGCTGGGATCGCATCTGTCCATATCTTATCATATCACAAAATGCCAAGAAACATAGCAAAAGGCAACAGGAACAAAGTTGCTGGCACTGACATGTATGCCACAGTGTCATAGACCTCGGTTTGTGTTGCTTTGGATTTTTGTTTGATATCCTGAAATCATTTCTTCACCCAATCCTTGTTGTGTTTTCCCCATCGGTGGGTCCCTGGGGTTGGGGTTTCACCGAAACTCACTTAACGCTGAGCGTTTTAAAGGCTTGAAACGTTTTGTTACAAATCGGTGAAGGTATCTGAATCTGAAGAAACAAAAAAAACGTTCAAGTTCACCTGTCTGTAAAAGGGGATGGTTTTTAGTTGTTATGTTTGGTATGCTTATCTAACATGACGGCGGTGAAGCTGATTGTTCGACGAATCTTTCAAACCTATATCTGCTCATTTGCTCGTCATCTTTCATACTAAAAACATGTCTTATTCCAAAACTATCAGTTGCTTATCATTGCAATATGATGTATCATTGTATATCACTGGCGTCGCTGATCAAAGCCCCGCAAAAAATAGTATTTATACAGCCATTGTTTAGTCATACCTTTGTTCATAGGTGTCCAAATTTGTGCCTCATTGGAATGTAAATTCCTTTCATATTGGGGTTGATAAACATCTACTGTACCAAATTTGGGAGAACAAAAATCATTGCGGCACTTATAAACCCTTCCGACTTTTCAGGCGAAAAAGATCTTCTGCCCACTTTTGCACGCTTTCTGTTGTCAACCATCAACACTTGCTTACAAATTCCATTGCCTATTCCCTTCACAACGCGCCCTTCATCCATTCATCCATTCATTCCTACCATTGAACAAGTTTTCTGCCCATTTGTTGGCATATCTTGGTTCTAAAAACGAAGACACTTGCGAGGAATTCAAGCTCGCCCACCCTGTCAGTTTGCATCCTTAAAAGAGAAACCATTTCTCTTCAAGTACTAACCGATTCCCGGCCGAATCTTGAGGACTTCAAAATTTTCACCATCCAACATGAAGCTTTTAAAAAGAAAGAAACCCACTTCCTTTTTCCAACAAACAAACATCTCACAGACCACATTTCAGGCTTTCCGGCCTCCCTGGTTGGTGGCTTCAACCACCCAGCTTTTACAGATATCTGTCAAATTGGATCATTTCCACATGTAAAGGTGAAACATCAAAAAAAATCTCCACCTTTGTCAACGCCTACAACACATCTTTGTCAACAAAGTATGGCACCTTGTCAAATTTCACCCAACCCAAACAATTTCACCCAAGCGCTGCTGAGGGACACTCATCTTCATCTCTCCCAGGACGCCGGCCAGCGCCAGATTTAAGGAACCACATAAGAGGGAAAGGATGCAAATCACCACCTGAGCTGTGCAACGGCAACACGCCTGGGAACATGACATTGTCACCATGAAGTACTGATTGGTTCAGAACACGGAGCCAAGTAATGGCTTATTGTAATCCTTATACTGTATCATATTGTGTTGTATAAGCCCTCTATTTACAGATTGCTCACCTTAACCAAGCTGAAAATTTTTGGTGACCAGCTTGATGCTTAGATTAGTCAAATTCCAATTGTTGGTGACCAGATTTTTTCCGGGTGCTTCGGCAACTCCGAAGGGAAATTCCACCAGATTCATGGTGAAAAAAATCGGTCAAATATCAGTAATTTGTTACGTCCCCTCAAGGTTCGCAAGCTTCAGAAATGCAGTCGTCCAACCAACTTTGTCCAAAGACAACCACACAACCACACTCTCGGGTTCAGAAGCCCAATACAAACACAACAGGTTCCATGAAAAAAACAACATGTATACGACATGTAGACCAAAAAAGGTCCCCGGTAACATTGAAGTTAACACAAAAACATGCAAACAAACTTCAAAGTGCCATTATTTTGAAGTTGGAAAGATCCACATTAGAATTTTCGGGGCGTGGTGCAGACATAAGCTCCAATTTAAAACACTCAACTAACCCTTCACTTCTACCAGCAATCACTATGTCAACTATGTCTGATCTGAGATGAACCATGCAGTTGTTCATCTCGAAAAAATAATGAAAGTGCCAGGTTTCCACAATTCCCACTCAAGAAAGAAGACCTTGAGGAACAATCCTTCCACCAATGTTACACCCAAAGTGTTTGCTGGGGCATTGCCGGGGGGTTGGAGAGTGGCATTGGAGTCATTAGAGTTTACATGAAAGGGACGCTCACATGTCCACAAGTGAGACGTTAATCAGTGCACTTATCTGTTTAAATTGAGGCCTATAGGCAATGTTTATTTGGTATCGTTGGACTTGAGGTATATAGATATTGTAGGAAGTAAAACCTAAACCCTCAAAAACTACAACCCCCCCTCCCACAAAAAAAAACAATTAAAAAACTAAAACCTCCAACCCTCCCCAAAAAACAAAACCTTTAAATTCTTAAGGGAGACACAAAAAAGGAATTTTCCGAATTCTGACTTTGGGAACTTTTCCCTTGTGTTGATGGTTCGTTTGAAATCCGGCGAACTCACCAGTTGATATGGTTAAATATCCTCATGATTTACAAGGGTTTTAGGAACATCCCAAACGGTGGTTTAACACCTTGGGATTTCTCAACCCATTTTTTCCGTATCATACCTTGCAGCCTTTGAAATTCTGCGGATTCACCAGGGGTATTTGCCAACTCTGAGGTTATGGGCCGTTTTTTTTTTCGACAAAGGGCCCCGATGTTTTCAAATTGCAGCCGCTGGTGATTACCAATATAACAATCAACATCAATCTATTATGTGTGGAGAAAAAAATCTATTGCTATACAAGTCCATTTGCAACAGTGACCAGGGGAACAGAAAAAAACCTGTCCAGAGTCCATTTTCAAACTTTCTTTGCTACCTTAATTGACCCCTAGTTGTGATTGGATCAACTGTGACTGGGACTTTGGTGCCGAGGTACCCCAAGGACCATGTTGGAAGAAGAGTGGCCTTTCTCGGCAGAACCTTCAGCAACCAACGTAGCTTCCAAAAACCACATCATGAGGAGGACGAAAATCACTGTTGCCGGTAGATTATGAAAAATGCTACTGGATGCTACTGGTTAGTAAGGTGGCATGACATTGCTTGAACGGCGTACTACCAGTCTGAAATTTAATTTACCAAGTCATGTTGGAAGCTTCAGAATGATTTGTTCAGATGAAAATTCTTTTTGAAATGGTCCCTTTTCAGGTGACATCCGTTCATTTTCAGGAGCTACTAACTATTCCCTATTGCTAGCTTCATGGAGGGTCATCATCCATCTGGGCCCTGCCGGTTTGGGTTTTGAGTAGTTTCGGCCGATGAACATTTGGTGCCGACTGGAAGCTTTCGGTGACAATGGTGCCAAGTGCATTGGGTACTGTTGATGGTTCAGAACTCCGGGAAAAACCCAGTTGGTAGATAGTTTATCCCACTATTTACCTGGTTTTAGGTCCAAACCAGGTGGTGCAGGATTTCGTCCCATCAACTGTATTTCATTGTATTTGACCATTACCATCCTACCAAATCCTACAAGCAAAATCATGCCGCTTCAAATGGTGAAGTACTGTGAATTCTTCCCTAGCGTTTAACCATATGGGGGTTTCCTAAAATGGTGGTACCCAACAACCATGGGTTTTCCGACTAAAAATGATCATTTTGTGGTGTTTTGGGGGTACCACCATTTAAGGAAACACCCATATACACTGTTTTGGTTGCACCAATTGTATATGTCACCGAGAGACCCATGATCTTTGCAATGGTAAACAGAGCAGCAAAGCACACGCCCAGTGTCATCAATGCAATCCTGGCATACAAATTCAGAGCATTTCCAAACCCCCGCAGTGCCCCAATGAACTCTATTTTGTAGGTCAACCCCCCCAAAACAATGCCCTTTCCAACCAAAACAAGGGTCATTTGGGTTCCAGGTATATATATTTCTTTTACGGCTACCATATAACATGGTTTCAATGTTAGGCAATCATGATCATTCAAAAAAAAAGGATAGAGTACTGCTAATATGGTCTATAAATCCCAGTTTTCCGACGTTCTTGTATTGCAAGAGACTTTAACGTACATCTCAGATACCGGATTTGTTGGACCCATGAAAAGAAGGACAACCAACACATACATAGTAGAGTATAACATATCATACAAATATTTTGTATATAATATATTGTATATAATGTACAATATAAACGAATGTATAGGTCATATTATCTAGAATATGTATAATATACATAGTCTAATAAATATAGAATATTAAAGAATGTCTACAGTATACGTAGCGAAAAATAATACATGTACTTAATATATGTGATATATTGAATATAAAATATATACATAACATGTAAAGCATGTACACAATAAATATTAATCATGATATAACTATAGCAAATATTATTATGTGATATATATATATACATGTTAAATAATGTATACAGTAGATATAATACGAATAATATAATATATAGCTAGTAAAATATGTTTCGTATCAAGAATCAAGGTGTCAGTTGAATCTATCTGTAAAAATATGAATATATATGTCTACTTTCAGTAAACCTTTACTAGTTGGTAGTTTCAACCTATCTGAAAAATATTAGTCAAATTGGATGATTTCCCCAGGGAGAGGCGAACATATATATATATATTTGAAACCATCACCTAGTTTATATTTGTTGTGTTGGAGTTTGAGAGTTAAAGTTCTTGTGGCCCAAGAACACCTTCCCCGATTACCGCAATGTCCGGCTCAGATGTTTTCAAAAAAATTGCTTCCATGCTTCCGTTAAAAAAACATGGCCTCTTCTAAAAAAGAATCAAAAGAAAAATATGCTAAAAACTTAGTGCCTGGAAAACAGCCGTTGCCAGTTGCTGTTAATTTCCATCAACTTTATCCCAAAACTCCGCCACAGTTGCCTTTAAAAAAATGGTACTTTCCTATGTTTTCCCAGGTGGTTTCCTTCAAAAAAAGGCACTGAATCTTCAACTGAGCTTTCCTTCAGAGTTGTGAAACAAAACCACCACCTTTCAATCGCCAAGAGTCTCTGAAAATCGACAAGGTTTAAAGGGATACAAACCCACCAACGCTAACCTTGGGGGAACAGCCAGATCAACCAGTCGGGTCTTCCCGGATGGAGTCGTTAGCATATAACATATGAGGAAAGGAGATGAGGAAAGTTAAAAATAACATGCTCCATGAGAACCTCACCGGACCGTGATTTTTTGGTCAATTTGGTGATGCTACAAATATCTACATTTGTAGCTCCAAAATATTAGGCAAGGTCAAAAAAACACGACGTCTTAGATTCTCCATCTATGATTGCTGGCAATCCCTCTCGTAAAAAAAAAACACATGCACCAATGAGCTGTACTACCTTTTCAAGTGGGTGGATTTTAAAAGTTTCATCTTACGACGTGTTTGTGAAATGGTCAATTTTCAAATACAAAACCTAGCATGTCTACCACATTCTAGCTCCAATAGAATGAAATTGATTCGAAGCGCACGACAGATCGTTGAAATTAATGCAGGCCTACAAGCCCATCTTTCCCTGCAAAGCCGGCTTCCACTTTCCTATGAGAAAAGCCCCATGGTTGGGTGAGACGCTTTCGTTGGGAGACATTTTCCCCTGAATTTTCACCATCGACTTTCACCGATGGTGTACCGTACTAAATACCCTACTAGTTGGTGGTTTCAACCCAATTGAAAAATATGCGGGTCAAATTGGATCATTTCCCCAAGTAGGGGTGAAAATAAAAAAAAATTGAACCCAAAAATCTAGCCTACATCTTGTTCCATGCACAATTCATTCTGCAATTTTCAAATTGAGAAGGGATTTCGAAGTGAACTAATTTAAAAAACAAAAAATCAATAAAACATTAAAACCAAGCAACCCTTGCTGAGACATGAAAGTGGTCAAAGGCAAGCAAGAGCGGATGATCAAATTCACTGCGATACTGATATACCTCGGTTCACCATCCCAGCGCCTGTCCACCCCCCCAACCGGTACCGGTGATTACTAGGCTCCAAAAACCACTAGGACTGTGATATGTTTTTTTCTGGCGAGTTTGGGGGGGCCCATCCCAGTGTGCATTCACCGTCCGGACAGGCTACGGAGAAAAGTCGAGACGCGAACATCACCAATCCACGAGCAAAAAACAACTGTTGCAAACTAAACCACCACCTTTTTTTAACCAATCAACCTACCATTCACTGAGCAAAAAAGTACATAAATATATTCATGTTTCATCGGTCAAAATGTACATGCTGAAAAAAATGCCACCTTCGCATGGGGAGATGACGACAAGTTGCCCTAAGCTGAAGTTGTTCAAAGCAATGTTGAGCGCAAAGACGCTTCCTGAGAAAGGAACAAACAGTACTTCAGGTGGGTCGTGGTAGGGCCGCATGATTGATACAACCCATCAAACAATCTAAATATATCAATATTTATATATATATATACACTCCCTGAAACTAACATAGCATCTGAAAATATGCCATTCTCAAGTGAAGTTAATCTTCCAACCATTGAATTTCAGGATATGTTCAGGTGCTACAGTAGTTTCAGGAAGGGCATGTATATGATATCTATACGGTTGTGCGTATGCATGTATACATATATATATGTAACATACATATAATGTGTGTATGTATATATACGTATATAATACATATGTGTGTGTGTGTGAATTTTCACCTTGTAACCATAGAACAACTTCAACAGTCAGAACGCAAGTTGGGAGGCTTAAATGATGGCTCTCCTACAATCGTCAGACTGCTGACGTAGTGAGAAAAACGACGAGTTTTCAAACGGTGAGAATCATCCAGCAATTCTACAAATTGAATTAAACTCGGGGCAAAGACAAATTGGCTGGACATTTCAATTGTTCAATAGGAACATGCGTCATGGATAACCACAACTCACTAGCTGAGATAAATATCAACACGTACCAATTCCATTTGTGGGAATTGTGTTGAGGATGCACTACTGTCTGATGCCTGTATGTAAGTGTTGAGGAAACATGAAACGAAAAAATGCTGTCGAGTTTTTTCATAGACAAACATACCCCAAGCAATTCTTTGGACTCCTCAGAAGTTCTGCTGTATTTTCCAGCTACTTTTGCTATTTCAAGCTGGATTGTTGCTATGTCAACAGCCAAAAAAATGTAAGAAAAAGGGCCAACCAACAAGGCTCAAAACCACCCCCCGTCCCCACAAAAATCTCAGAAAAACCCGAGGTGCCAAAGATGCATATGCTGATTACCTCGTTGCAGGTTCCGATTTGCTTTGTCTCAATCCTGATTGAAAGGGCGTGCCAAAAAAAACGTGTTTCAACAACGTTGCGTTTGGAGTGCGTGTTTTTTTTGATGGGTTTTTTTCATCTTTGCAATCCACCAGGCCTACGTAGGAAAAGAACCAAGCAAATCCACCAGGTTTTTTTTCACGCATGGAAAGGTTTCAAAAGAGGTGCGTCAAAAATGCAATACATATCTGCGCAGGAAGAGAAAACATGGGGTAAGTTGAGAATAAGTTTGGGTGTATCAACTTATCCACAATGCCAGTGAATTTGGCTTTGATTAAGAGATGCTTACAAGGCTTACAAAAAAAAAACGGATTCTATGGAGTATGATTTGATTGTTGCTGGGGTGAAGATAAGGTGAAGGATTTCATCATATCTACAAACATTGGTGGAAAAGGTAGTTAAAGGTACTGTAGTTGGTTCCGAAGACCATCAAAAAACACACAGGTCTGAGAAAATCAGCTGGTTATTTACCATTTACCTACAAAAAGCAAAAAAGTAGTAGGCCATTTCATGAAGCAACATTTACAATACAACTACAGGTGCCTTCCCAATGGAGTCCCCTTCTAAATTGTCATTATGAAAATCTACCCAAAGACACAGAATGGGAATCACATACATTTTCCATCATAGCTTGGGCATTTCCATGTGCAAATGTGTTCCACAAGCACCTCCTTGATGGTAGAATTCATGATGGATTTTTTCCGGTATCACATGTTTTGTTCAACACGAGAGGAGAATCTCAGAGTGATAAAACTCAATATGGTTGAAGGAAGAAACCCGTCACCACCACCGAAAGGCTGGCTTTATGAACTCTGTAAAGGATAAACGGATAAACGGATAAACTACCATATCAACTGGTGAAAGCAGGATTCATGAACCATTAGTTAATGACCAGTCAACCTACCCCCATGTAAGGTACCCCCATGACAAATAAAGCCGTTAATAAGGGGTTATTAACCATAGTTGTTCCCTTAACAAGGCCTTATTAAGGCTTTATTTCTCACGGGGGTACCTTACATGGGTCTAGGTTGACTGGCCATGACTAGTAGTGGTTCACTTCTATGACTTCCATGATTCTTGGGAGAGCAACGAAAAAATCACCGCGCCAAGAGACTTGTAAGGTGTGTAGTACCTTGCTTTCGAAGGCCACAAAGGTTTCCCATGGTTCAATTCAAAAAACTCTATTACCCCCCCCAAAAAAAAACAAAAAAAAACAATAGAATATGGAACATGAAAACTGATCTTTTTTTACAAGATGATGTCGTCTTTCAAAGGATATTCCTTCAGGTTCCTAGTATTAGTTTTTGGGGGGGATACTAATCAAGATGCCATCAATGAATCAACGGGGATTCATGGAAATGGGTAGTCAGGTCATACTAACAGGTTAAGGACGACAGTATATAGATACTATGATCATCACCATCACCATCACCATCACCATCACCATCGTCATCGTCGTCATCATCATCATCAACTATATGCCAGACGTAAGACCACCAGCATCCCTAGTGCGCATCATCCCATCTATCATCTTCGCCGAGTCATGCAACATGTATCTAAAAAGTCGGACGATCCGCGAAGAGAATCTAAGATGCTTTACTCTTTGATTCATGCATGGCCAGATGTTGTTGGTAACTTGTTTTTACCTTTTGATTCATGAATTCCCAGGCGTTTTTGATTGGAGAAAAAATCTTTGAATCATGTTTTTGGGCCTGATTCTCCTCAATCACGTGGTCAAGACAGAAGTTGCTGTGAAGTTTGTGGGCTGAAACAGAGATATCCTCATCATCTCAGGTGTGGTATTATTGTTTTTGAAAGGGTAAGTCAGAAGAATACATTCCAAACATTCCATATTTTGTCGCTAGGTGGTGGAGATGGCTCTTTCTCCCATAGTCACTGAAGTGGAAAATAGCTATCATTTAACGTAACTACTTTCTGAGATACACCCATTTTTCACTGAACCATGATGGGGGGAAGGGTACTAGTAGTATCCTTTCTTGCTGGAAATGATTTTTCTTGTTGTTACTCTAATCTAGTTGGTGGTTTCAACCCATTTCAAAAATATTAGTCAAATTTGATAATTTCCCCAAGTAGGGGTAAAAATATAAAATATTTGAAACCACCAGCTAGTAATCATATTTTTCATCAACACTCCGGATCATCTCCTCAAAATTCCTGCCCTTCACGTCGTCCGAGGTTGCTGCCAGGACACAATACGCCATACCTGGGGGACATCTCAGGAGTGAGAGTGACAAGATGGCGGAAAGATGATCTGGATGGATGCGAAACGTAGTAAATGAGCCCTTACAATGAAGAAACAAACAGGCTTCAAATGGCATTTAAAAAAAAACAGGCTCACCTGTCGAGACTCTCACCTCACTGTACTACCATCTGCCTCGAGATTTATGGCTGGTTCCCGGGTTCACAAAAAGATTTCACCACAGATGCGATCACCAAAGTATCGATGGATTTTGAAGCGGAAAAGAACACGTAAACACTTCCCATGCAGAAGCACGGAAAAGTGGTGTGTTCTTTGGTGTGGGATTTCCTTTTTCCTGCCCCGCTGTTCGTTTACACGTGACATTCGTAGGATTCTCAATCAAGTATTAGATGAATGGTGTCTTTCTAGGTGGGCATCTAGTATCCATCTGGACATTTGGTCACTTAAGAAATAGTATCCACACCCTAAAAAATTGGTGATACTGTTGATGGAAGAAATCCCAAACAACCACCGAAAGGATGTGTAAAACCCTGTAAAATAATGCCAACCTCAACTGGTGATCGCCAGATTTTTGTCCATCAACCGTATCTTAGGAATCCACATGTAGGTGGCCCCTGATCTCTAATATCCAGTCGCACCAGCAGTTCATATCAACATGGATTCAACCCAAAAACATCGCCGGAGTTGTTTAAAAACAAAAAACATCTGAGGGATACTGGTGTTTGGCTCTTCTTTAATCAACCCCCTTTAGAATCCTTTAGATACTTAGTATCTATATGGCAATGTTGATTTTTGAACCGGTTTTCTTTCTAAAATGATACCCCCCCCTCTATCAGCCTGTCAAAAGTCATCAAGCTTCAAGACAGCTTAACCGAGGTGCAAAATAATGAAGCAGAAAAAAGAGATGACTTGCTGCATCGCTGTCAACGCCTTGGGTGAAAATGATTTTGTTGGCCGAAAAACATTCTTCACAAATTGGATTTGATCTCCTATGAAGGTTGGAAAAAGGTGACATATCACCAAGAAAATACGTGACAAGGTCCACTAATATAGCACCTGTGGCGATATTTTCGTTACCATGACAACACTGTTGAGATGAGCACCCAACAATCCCTCCAATATTGGCATTGACTATCATACATTCATATCATTCCCCACCCAGAAAACCGTTGGAGAATCTAATCGACTTCACCTGCCCTCCACAAAAAGATACAAAAAGTATTCAAAATCTTCACCAGAAACCAAAAAAAACTGCCTTTTCATGAATGGTACCAAAATTTCAACTAAAGCCTATGAATTGGGGTTTTACATCTTTAAGATTACCAAGCATTAAGGTTTTTTTTCACCACCCCATTCACAATTAAAATACTTCATCCACACTGATCCTGCTGATCTCCCCTTGATCCGACCAACGGTTTTCCTTCAAACATTGGGAGATTCAATACATCTTTAGGTAGTGTTTGAGCCATCCATTTGAGATCTTATTAGTCAAAATGAGTTCATCTACCCGAAGGAGTAAACATCTTTTCTTTTGAAACCACCTCAGAAATTTAGAAAAAATCCCTTAAACAAAAAAAAGAAACACCTTCCCTGCATATTTTGTTGGAAAACAAAAAAAATCGAACCTTTTAAATACGAGTACGAGGACTTTTTCGGTCCAATCCGAGGAGCAAATCCTACAGGGCATCCATGAAGATCATTCTCCAAGGTCTTTCCATTGGGTAACACGTAGCCCTGGAAAGAGGTCCCATGGGCTCGACAGGGGCGGTGTCTTTATGAAATTTCTGTTGGACAGAAATTAAAGGACGGTTTGAAAACAACCACAAGCACCAAATCAAAAAAGAAAAACACCCATCAGAATTTCACGAGTTGAAAAAAAAACTCTTCAGGCAACACGTTGTTTCTTTGGGTCCACAAGTGGGGCGGTTTGTGGGGCGGTTGCTGTTTCTTTCAGGCGTTCAAATGCAAAAAAAAATCAGGATTTTCAAATAATACCCCACTTCCGAAAATCGAAGTTGTTGCCGTAACCTATCAACAAAAACCACTGGGGGTGCAACGTTGAAAACAGGTCACTTTTTGTGCGTAAGGTTTACAAGTGGTGGTTGTTTACAGAAAACCTTTGTGAAAACGATTCACGGAAATTCAAAACAAAATCATATCACCTTTGATTGCACGAATGGAAGACGTTAGTCAGTCATTATCCGTCTCCTTTTTGTTGGGTTGCAATGATTTTTGCACTGTTTGGGGTCAAAAATTATAACTTTCATAGTTTCCTGTGGATGGCTCTGTTAGTATGATGTTTCCCATCTCACATTGATGAATCCCAATTCTATATCTATGCTTCCATTTAGGAAAGTTTCAACTCGGGGAAAATAGAAGCTATGTAGAGAAAACTTCCCACAAAACAAACATCTCACCACCAGTGGTGCAGGGGATAAGATCATGTTTGGGCGGGGTTCATGTGAGTTCTTCTTTTTCTGCTCCCCCCACAGCACAAAAAAGAAGAAGTAATACTTTGACAAGAAAAGAGCAAGGATGATGTAGTAGCAGTAGCAGTAGTAGCAGCAGTAGCAGTAGTAGCAGTAGTAGCAGCAGTAATAGTAGTAGCAGTAGTAGCAGTGGTAGCAGTGGTATTTGTAGTGGTAGTAGTGGTAGTAGTGATAGTGGTAGGACCTCGACCAGGTTCCAAAGACCTGGCCAAAGTCCCAGCCATGGTTAGTACAAGCGTAGCAGGTGTAGCAGCACAGAAGAGGAACTGGAGGAGGAGCATCCCTTTCTAAAGATCTAGCAACTCCACTTAGTAAAAACTAACATATCCCCTCCCAAAGGTACCTTTTTGAAGATGATTTTCCTTTTCCCAAAATGGGATATGTGAGTTCCAAGAGGGTATCATCCTATGTGTGTCTCTCTTGCCTTTTCCAAGGTGATGTGCGTGCGGAAGACCCAGCCCATGAAGATGTTCATGAAGGACCTATTTCCCAAAACATCTGGCCAAATGAAACTTTTATTTCACCGACCTAGATTTCCCTGAAATAGCCGGGGATTTCCCTTCCAAAAAGCTACCTTTTGAGGGCCGAGGTCGTGTTTTCGGTCGCGATTTCGTATTTGACCAGAAAACATCTCCCCAACAAATGTCGGATGTTTTCTTCACTTTTTGGCCGACGTTTTGATGACTTTTTTCTCCCTGTTTGGTGTTTTTTACAAGAAATTTCCGATGTTTTTGGACCAGCAGAAAATCCCATCGTCGTCAGCAACCTTTTTCACCCCAAAAGTCGGTCAACTTTGTTCCGGTTGCGGGGCTGCGGGGCTGCTTAAAACGTACAAAAAAAGGGAAAATTTCTTCAAGAATCTCGAAAAAACACTTTTCTCACCACCTCCCGGTTACAGGCAAAAGTGGCTATTTTCTGTGATTTTTTCCTATAATTCCTAAACCTGTGAATTAAGGGTATTTGGGGGGGCAACATCCCAATTCTTGATGACCTCGGCTGAGGTCCTCTATGATTTGTCACTCGCTTTTAAGGTAACTCGAATCATGTTTTGGTGAATTCGCAGGGATCATATGTTTGTCGGGGGGCTCGGGGTACTCCAACTGGAAGTTGCAACATACATATCTACAATCTATAATGTATCTGGTTGGTGGTTTCATCCCAGTTGAAAAATAATAGTCAAATTGGAAATCTTTCCCAAATAGGGGTGAAAATAAAAAATATTTGAAACCACCACCTAGGTATGTGTATATTATACAAACGTATGATGTACGGTACATATATATAGTTAACAGCTGGTCTTTTTTGTCTATATTCATCTGATTTCCCTATTTGGCAAAATTGGGGCTAGCAATTCTGGAAATCAAAGGTGGTCATGTTTACTGCGATCATCCGTTTTTGAGGTGCATGATGTGGCTTGCTATGTCTTTTTGGGGGGTTGTGTCATTCAAATGTTTACCCTCGCTGAAAGGACTCGGACCGAAAAACTAACAGTTTCGCCCCTGAAAAAAAGGCCCCTAAACAAATTTCATCTGAACCAACTGTCAATTTTCAGGGGGTTTTGGCTGTTAGTTTCAGGGAGAAACTAACATTTCAAACGCTGAAACTTGTGGTGTTGGAGATCATTTGGATGTTTCCACAAAGCGTGCCATGATTGAGACAGCCAAGAAGGTATCTGAGCACACAATGAATACAAGAAATAAAATCTGTCAAATATGAATAAACCATGTATATCATATATATATACTGTATCCAATATGTATATACATATGTATATATATGTTTATATATATACACATATTTTTTCTATTCATCATGTGCATATTATGTATGAATTATGTGCTTACACTGATCCGATCTTCACCAAAAGTCTCCCTAACTGCAACGCCCAAGAGGCTGAGCTCCAAAGTATAAGACCAGCTTTCCGACCGTCGACACCGTGGCCACATGGTCCATCTGTGGGGGTGGCGAAGCTGAAGATTGACCCAGGGGGATTGGTGTTTTCTTGGGATGGAATTTTTTGGGGGAAAATTTTGACCACAAAGTTTGCATGTTTTTTTTTGAAAAAACGATGTTGATGGAAGAGAAAAGTCACACTTTTTTCATGAGAATGTCAGAATGTCCACGAAAAAGTGGGAACTTCCAGATCAACTTCTTCCTCAACTTGCGCGCTGACGCGCAGTCTTGTGCGTTTAGCTGAAATGTGGCATCAATGGCACAATTGAATCATAGTCACACTCCATGTATTCACCAGGTGACCTTGAAAATCCCAACATCCTTCCGCCCGAAAATCTGGAGAAAATCGACTCTGATTGAAAGGGGACCATATGGAAAGAAAGGAAAGGAAAGGACATCTTTGACTCCAGCTATCAGGTGGTTCAGGTGCCATGCAAGTTTTCGGGGGGCGTTTTTGTTGGCCTGGTTGTTTTTTTCGAAAGTTCCATGGTTCAGCTGTCCGAGAATGAAAAAGGAAAAAGCCCCCTGCTGTAAACAAAGATGTCCATTCATGAATTACTGGTTTATATGTTGTAATCTCAAACTTATCTTATTCTTATATAAGATTCTACAATGATGACATGTAGAGGTTTCTGGAAATTCTAAAAATCTCTTGCCCAAATCAAACATGCGGAGTTTGCAAGGAATCCTGGTTTCAAATAAAAAGCCATGAAGTTCCCGAGCTTTTCCATCAAGATGGCGCTCGTGGCCGCCCGTGCCCGGCAAAAAACTAACAGCAGAATCAAGTTTCTGCTCCTGCAATATCTTGATACTGGGGCTGGGGTCATGGCCAATTGTTCCAGATGTTGCTTGCAATTCTAGTCGTGACTTTGTTGGTGGAAATTCACCGAAAAAAAGGCGGAATCCTTTTTAGTGAATCATAGTGATTTTGGGAAAAAAAATCTGGCCATCCCGATACGTTGAGAAATCCGGCTAACTGACCAGTTGATATGGTAAATATCCCATTATCTCCAGGATATAGATACGGTGGTTGGCCTTGGGATTTCTGAACCATCAACAGTATCGTATCTATGCACTGAGGTGGCATAACTCTAAAGAGATACAGAAATGGTGGGAACCCCTGTCAATGGCACATCATTCATTCCCCGGGGGAATTTTTCCAAACAAAAAAACACACATCACCAAACTTCAAAACACCCAAGGTTCCAATGTAGCTCAAAAAATCAAGCACAAAAAGAAACCCACATATAGTTATTACCTTTGGACCCCAAAACCATGAAAAATGATGGAGTTTTTAAGGCCTTAAAACTATGGCTTATAACAGTTATAACCCCCTAAAAATGAAGAAAAATTTCTGGGTTTTTTCCCGGTACGGTTATTAAAGATCAATTTCCAATCATTCTGATTTACATATTTTACCTCGGCATCCCCCGTCCACCAGTCAGAATGGTCCCACCATGTGACCTTCGCACATCGATGGAGATTCATCATAAAAATGCCTGGAAACGCTGCCAGCACGTTTTCACTGAGTCATAGGGTTTCGGGGTCATAGGTTTCGGAGGGGATGGAAAAAAAGGGGTGGTTCAAAAACTGCGAGGAATGAAATTCGCCATGGAGATGATCAAGACTTCTTGCTACAAAGAGAGAGGGAACTTCCATTGGTTCATGTTTCCAGTGTGTGTTTTCAACCCCAATATTTGTAGCTATAAATACCTACACATTTTCACATCAATATGTGTAACTCGATTCACCCAGCCAGAAATAACCATGCAAGCCAGGTACCGATCAAAAGACCAATAATCGGAATGATGAAGGGCTTCGCCCTTGGTGACCCAAGGTGAGGTGAAACCGAAATTACCCGAATCAAAAGCGTGCCGAAAAAAACGAACGGCTGGACCCCAAAAAGTGAAATTCTGAAGGGAATCTCTAGGCTGCCAGCTGCCAGGGTTCAAAATTTTCAGTTGCCAGCCATGAGTTTTTGCGGGGTGTAAGCAGATGCTGTTTTCACCTGTTGGAGGCCAGTGAAAAATAAAGGTTTGAAGTTTGGGCCTCCCCCAATTGCCCTTAAAAATGAAAGCTTATACTGGTGGTGAGTGGTGAGGAACCAGCAAGCTGGGAAGGATTTTGCATCACAACATAAACCATGAAAATCCTAGGTTCATGATGTAAAACCTGATTTTATTAGCAAAAAATGCAGATACTATATTATATATTTGGGATTCTTGCTCCATTTCTCTAAACCAACTCTTTGCCATCAATTTCGTCCTCTGACCTTTGAAGGTGTAATAGTGCAATGTCTATAATTTATTACTGTAATTGGATCCCAGGAATGCCAAAAATTGGCCCCAAAAAACGGATAGGAACATGTGTCAAAAAAAATGATTTACATCAAGGGAAAAAAATCTAATGTTGATTTTTGGCAATATTTTCCTCGGTCTTTACTGGACAGGAACTTTTTCCAAGAGTAGAAGCGAGGTTCCTCCAAACGTATCGATTTTACATCTTGGAAATCGCAAAGCAATGTGACCAAAACAATCAAAAAATCCTGTTTGTACATTTCAAGCTGTACCCTCGCGAAGTTTAACATAGCCCCTGAAAAGTTACCTTCACAATAGGAAAATTAGTCTTCCAACCACCATATTTCAGGGGCTATGGTAAACTTCTGGGGTATGTATACTACTTTCCCCCTTGTGGAAAATGTTTCCCATTCTTTAGGTATTCTCAAGGTCTAGTGACCGAGAGCAGGGTTTGCTTCACCTGTTACCTTATCACCCTGCCTCGTCACCCCCATCACCAGCATCCGTCCATTTTGGACCAGCGCTTTTGAATAGAAGTAATATTTCGCACGAGTTATCGCCAAATAAATGTACGGAAATGATAATTCATAGAATAATGTGTAATAATCTATTGCATTTTAATCTAGTTATGTTGAACTTCATATCTATGTTTGTTCAAATTCATCTGATTCAAACCTATTCTTAAGATATGGTACATCGTAATCGTTTCCATTATATCTAACAATAGATGTACTATAGTAATAACATAATAACTTATGTATATATTTTCAAGATATTATTTTCTAAATATTATCTTATGATTGTTTTTTTTGATAACACTACTACATGATAAGTACCATCAAATTTTATTGAATAATTTTGATAAACTGCCTTAAATAATTTATGTGCGTCCTTTAGACTTTTTATTCTAAGATTGCTTTTATCTTTAGTAGTATCATTATCTATACCAAATATATATATATATATCTATTTTTTATCATTAGATGTGTCACAAGCAATATCGTCACAACAAAATATTTTTGGACTATATACATAATTTATTCAGATTAAATATTGTAGCATATTTTCCATTTTATATTAGACATAATATATGTTTCATTTGTTCTAAATGTCGTTTATATATCATCATGAATACATTCATGATATATCACTATTTCTATCACCAAATACAAATGTATATATATATATAAATACATATACATATATACAAATTCAAATCATGACACATACTAAAAAATACTAAATTGAATAACTCCAGATTTACTTTCAGTTCATAGTGGTTTTAGAGGATTGATGTTAAAATATTTTGACATAGCACCTGGATGTTCATAGTCAGAGTGCCATGCGTTGATGCATATTCATTCAGTGTGTAGACATGCAAAAAACAAATCAGCATAAAGATACTCATAGCCTATAGCCTATGATTGAGCGTTGACATCGATTTTATTTTAAATTACCAATTCCAAGAATCACTCACGGATCTTGCTGCCAAGCAGCGTGTCTGATTCCAATACATCCAGCATATGCCTGTCGAGAATTGCAATAAAACTATCTCTACCAAAGAGAGCGTTTCCTAGAGCACCTGCACTATCAAGCAGACCACTAACAGGTAGACTTACCTACATTTAGTTGGCATGTTTAAGCAAACTCACCATGATATTTCACGATGGAATTCAACCAGAAAGGTTCCATGGTCATGAAGCGTATCAGTTTCAAAGTGCAGAAATCCTTGCCCCCCAAGCAGCAAGTGGGGGGCTACACTCTTGAAACTATGGAAAAACTAACATGGCCCCTGAAAATGGATGGTTGGGAGACTATCCTTTCCTTTTGGAGCAAACGGCCTACTTTCCGGGGCCAACGATTTTCATTTTAGGGAGGGTCAGCTCAAGGATGGAACATGACCATACTTTTTGTTGGTCCCCATTTTTTGTGCGACCAAGTGGCGTAAGCTCTGGTTGTACTCCATGGTGTATTGGATGCATCATGGTACCCTGCATTTCCGAAGGAGGTTTTCTTTTGCGATTTTTTTTCACTCGAATCATGAGTTGCTTTCAAACATTTTTGATGACCCAAGAGTTGAAGAAAACAAAGGTGAACAAGGTCAACTAAAAATTGCTGCCTCAATAATGTATGGCACAAACCTACATGAAAAGCATAGAAATTCATCAAATGAAGGTTTTCATATACCATACATTGATCCTATGGGATATGGCTGGGAATCCTGGTAACCTAAATATACCATACATCCGATGGCCGATTGGGGAGATGAACGGGCCCCGGGGGTTGGTTGCCAGTTGTCTTCCCTATGTTTACCCCGAAACAAAACGGTGACCGTTATAACGAAATGACAACTAAAGTCGTACACGAATCGAAAACTAACGGCTGGAACCTGAGATTTTCACACCGAAATGAAAAGGAGTTGAAAATCTTCCATCCACCTCCATTTTTGGGACTTCCATCTTAGCTTCTGGGGGTGTGATTCTTTCTGATGTTCTTCCATTCTCATCCTTATCATTCCCTATCTTCCTCATAATGCAGACTGACTGATTCTGGGTAAACTATCATAATTCATGATAATTCACCAACCCAAATTAAGGCCACCACTCTTCTTCCCCCCCCACCCAAATGTTTTGGCCGTTTTTGGCTTCCTTTACATCCACCACCTTTGATACATGAGAAAAGGTGGGTTGAATTTCGTCGTTCTTTCAACTTGTTTCTTTCAACTTGTTTCATCTAACTCATCTTAGCTTCACGATTCAACAACCGTTGAATCGATCCACAAAAAAAACATCTTTGCCACGGCAACTCACACCTCAACCAAAGAGGGCCAAGTATGAAGCAAGCTTTGCCGTCCACTTTGGGCAGAACTTTGGCTGCGAAAAAAAACAGGCATAGCTCGGGAGCTTAGGATCCATCAAATCTGACGCTCGATTAGCCTCCTGGAAACTAACATATCCCACCAAACGGGAAGTTCGGAAAATCATCTTGAAAAGTGCCGTTTTGGAGGGATATGTTAGTTCTTTGGAGGGTAGATTAAATGAGGGAAAGTTTGAAATTCTGATCTGAGTGAAATTTTCCTGGCCATGAAAAAACAAGTATCCTGGAAAAAACACAACATGTTGAATCATTCAGATAGGTATTCATATTAAGGTAATCCAAAAATGCCCCCTGAAACCACCACCCTGAAACCACGAGGTTTCAATAGAAACCGAGATCAACCTCCCCTTTAAGCTCGCTATAGCTACCACCTAAAAAACACACAGGAACCGCCCGCCCGCCCTGTAAGAGACCCGCTTAAATGGCGCGGCCGGGGTGAATACCGGCCATCAAACCGGGGTTGTAAATCAAAGGTCACTTCACTCTAGTGACGTCACCATATTTTTGTTTCAGACTTCCCCCCCAAAAAAAAATGGGGCGAATGGATACCAAGAGGAGGAGGATTTTTGTGTTGTTGATTTTTGTATCTCCGGCTCCAACTCTGCGGCGTTGACCATTTTGTTTTGGAAAAATCGGGGGATGTATGTTTTCACACAAGTGTCACAAGGGAGATGAAAAATTGCCACATCCATCCGGCGAAATGACCATCGAAATCCCGAAATTGATAGCCGATTTTCATGATGGCCCGGATGGTTGTTGACTCTCCAATAGACTCTATAACGTCGACATAAGTCTATAAAACCAATCAAACGGATATAGCTCGAGGGGGGATAGATTTGAAAGAGGAACCATTAGTTTTCTTTTGATCTTGGAAGTTTTCAGGAAAGGAAAAAACAAATCATGCCGATTTCATCTGAGATGCTCTCGACACCATCACACACAGGGAAGAGAAAACATTCATTCCGGAAGACGTGCTCTATGGACTCTTGTGTTGGAGGATCATTAGTCCACAAAATATCACCACTGCGTTGATTCGAAATATCAAAATATAAACCATGGGCCTCCAAAACCTGCATGTTTAGAGGTGTTTATGGTGAATAACCTTGTTCTCAGGTGGCCAAAACCTATATTTTTCATGGTTTTCGGGGCTCATGGTATATACAACTAGGCGCTACTTCCCATCCAATTAAAAATGATAAGCAAACAAGTTGAATGTCCTTCCTAAGTAGCATAGAACATCATGTTGAAACAAAGCTTGAAAGCACCAACCATATAAATAGTTCATGCGCTTTCAACTCCTATTACACCCTCTAACCTCCAAGTGTTTATATGGCAAAGATGTTTGAAGTCCAAACCAGCCAACAGGTCTTTGTTATTGTTGGTCATAGGAAGTCCAAGCCCCCTGACCTCCCAAAAACCACTCCATCTTTTCGCGATGACAACGACAACTGAGGGCACATTGGCATTGGAACGACCATTCCACATGTTGCTGTCCAAACACGATGACTCAATCACACCCCAAACACTGTTGATCCAGCAAAAAAACATCATTCATTCCCAAACAACTAACCCAAATATGAACCGGTGAAATTCACTACCATAATCCAAGTGTTTTTTTTCTTCACTTCGGAAAAGCATCCACAACGCCAGGTGCTTCGGAAATGCCTTCGCTCCTATTCTGCACTCTTTCACGCCCTCCAGCTTTGCAGTTAGATCCATCTTCTTGACCGTGAAAAACTCTCCCATACAGCCGCGGTAAAAGACCCTTTGAAATGTAAATATTCCCCGAAAATCTAACGGCGGAAAACACCAAGATTCCCCATTTCCACCCCCCCGGAAGATGAACGAAGCTCGGAACCTGAAAAAATGATGCTTTTTGGAAAATGATTTTTCCAGGGTCCAAAGTTGAAGCCGAGATTTCGTCCAAAAACTTCCAAGGTCCAAAGCATCCATTTCTTTGTAGGGTCCAGCCGTTCGTTCTTCGGGAGTGTTTTCCATGGTTGATGCTGGAAAGTTATCATCAACAGCGTGGATGTTTTTAAAAGGATTTGCTGTTTTAGATTCATTTTGGTCCAAAAACAAACATCACACAAAACCCATCATGTTTTTTCAGGTTTTTTTCCCCCATCGCAGGTGATGTTTAAAAAAAACACCCATATCGACATATATGCGAAGCCTCTATAAATTATCATAAATCACAAGATAAACTCACTGATCGTTCATGCTGCCCCGGAAATTCACAAGACATCTGCGGGCATTGTGGATCTTCCAGCCAACTACATGTTAGATCGTGTTAGACTCCTGGAATGTATACGTATACAACCCGAAAAAAATCTAACATAGCGACCCAAAATAGCCATGTTTGAAAGGAGATATATAGATCTTCCAAAGCATCATTTTTGGTATCTATGTTAGTTTTCGGTGGTCTATACCCTTTGGATCCTACCTCCTACATCCTCCCACCCAGTGGCATCCAGTGGCAAATAAAGGTTTTTTCCAGTGATCCCTTACCAAAAGATGTAACACTCCTGGTGGTGACTCTTACTGTTACTGGTTGGAGGGTAGATCCAAGATATTATATCCCATACTTTTCTTCGAAGATGTGAAGCGCTATTGCAAAACTCCAAAAACTTTGCAAATTTAGCAAGAATTCGCAGTGAGAAGAATGGTTTTCTGTTGGGAGAGATCTCGTAAGCTTTCAGTAGCGAGCTGCTTGTTTCAGATGAAGTTCTTCCACAGAAATTCACTGCAAAAGTCTGTAACTGCAAAGCCTAGATTCAAGTGGGTCTGTCTCAAGTTTTGTTCCTATACGTTACCGTTTCCTCTCATACATACACAAACAAACCTTGTGTGATATTCCCCGCAAGTTTTGCAATTTCTTGAAAAAAAACTCCCAAACTTTGTGTAGCTGTGTGTAGCCAATTTACTGAAAAAAACCGTCACCAAAGTCAAAAAAAAACTGGATGTTACTCAAACTTGAAGAAAATCACCCCCGAGGCCTGGACCATCCTTGGGGGGTTAGGTTAAGCTAAGGTTGGATCCCTGAAACACTTGAGACATCTCCACGGAGTGCGACTTGCCGATCAGAAAACCTACTCAACTTCCGAATCGGAAAGGTGCGACAAACGTTCAAACAAATGACTGAAGCCGAAGCCCCTAAAACATTATGCAACACGTCTTAAGAAACATGTCAGTATATGAATACGTATATATATATATATACATATGTATACATATTGAATATTGGTAGTACAAATACATATAGCTGTGAGGTAAAAATCGATAGGATTCATTGGATTTGGATTCGTTTCCTTTTTGGGAAGGGTACATGGGTGCTTATATGCCTATCGTTCCTTGGGCTTCGCAGTACGGCTTAAAAAGCTCCTCCAAAATTTGAAAAGTTTACTGCTTGGTGGTGGTTTTTCTCCATCCATTTGAAGAAAATCATATGCTCAAGTCAAATTGTGTCATTTCTCTCTGTAGTAGGGGTGAAAATAAAAACCTTTGCAACCACCATTAATCCAAGTCTATACCTATTTTCAATATAAATGCAATGAATACAAAATTAGGATGTTGTTCCGGCCTTCGTTGCTTCCAGCCAAATCAATTCTCTTCAACTTGGGTATAGACCAACCACTACGATTTCCATCAATCTCAGATTTTTGGCCTATGAAAATCCTCAAAACCCACGTTGTCAACGGTGGAAAGTAAAGCTTGAAAGTTTCCGTTCTTCAAAAAGATGTGAAGCCCATCCGATCTGCCAGGTATTAGTAGAAGTTTCATTTTTTTTAACATCACCTGCCTCCCCCCCAAAAAAAAAACAACAAACAAGAACACTCACCCCAAAACAACGGAGTTGGCAATGACAAACGGAAGATTGTTTTAATCTTATTCAATGCAAAGTCTACCTTGAGGTCATCCGGGTTTTGCTACCAGGTTGTCTCGCATCTCTTTTACCGACTCAAACTGACAACTTCGCGCTGCTCGACGCGGTCTACTACCGGTCCCTCCAAAAAACAAACGAATCGTCAAAAACGATTTCCTAATCGTGGAAGTGGACGCTCGACGAATGACGAATCCAAAAATCCTGACATATTGATATGATAAGCCCATACCATCCATGGGACTGGTAAATTTACCTACATGTCACTTAAAAATCAACCAAATGTAGGTAAATATATGCCATATGGATGGTATGAGAAGAGGCGGACTTTCCTATTTTTTCAAGGTGTTTTTGTTCCAGGTGATCGTTACATAATTAACCAACCCAAATGTTTCGGTCAATTCTTGGAGTCGGGAAACCCCGGTCACTAATCCACCAAATTTCCGTGAAATCATGGTCTCTACAGTAAATCAAGGGTGACCGGGTGTGAGTTGCAAATCGGGCCAGGGGCCATGAGACATTTTTTGTTGGAACTACATCCCAACTGCCTATTGCTAGAAAAATGAATCCATTGTTCCAATGGGCTGTTTCTAGTGACAGCCCAAGAAAGCAGTCCGCAAACAAAAAGCACTTGGATGTTCCAGTAATGTTTTTTGTATATTTATGGCCTTCGAAAAATCAAATGATTCGTCTCACACAATCTCCACGATGCTTCTCCTCCACGGAGCTATGGTTGATCCAAGGCGTGCACATCACACAAATGAAAGTGCGCAATCCAATCACCTTAGGATCGATGAACGGTTTTGTCATATCTTAGATTTGCCTGTAAGATGCCTGGAAAAAATCTCCCAAAAAAGTTTCCCCAAAAGGTGGTTTATATAATGGTAATTTACCAAGGTACTTTGGTAGAAGTCACCTTCAAGTCCAAGACATTCAAACCCGCACATTCCATGAAATACTGATTGGTTTCTAGGGATCCCCCAATGATGGCGTTAAAAACAGATTTCAGGGAAGGCAACCTTTTTGGCCAGATCTTTGTGTTCCTTGTGTTTTTTTCGGGTCAGTGATTACCACCTATATAGATCGACTTTAACAAAAAATGCTTCGAAAACGCCAACTTAAGAAAAGTTGGGTTCATGGCACTAGAGGTGATGGTGTTTAATAAAAGAAACAAAAGAAAACCTCCAAAAAAACCACCCGGAAAGGATCGATGGCGATCGCCACTCCCATGTACTGTATTGGTTTATCTTGGCCCCTTACAATTCGCCACCAGGACTGGGAGTGGCGATCGCCATCGATCCTTTCACTACGGTTTAAAGTTAGGGACGTTTGACATACACAAATATATCTCACAATACCCTGTGACAGTTTGCAGAAACAAAATTTGAATGTAGAAAATGATTACACCCCTGGAAAACTATCTTGTCCCCTTTAAAGGGACTATTTTAAAAGGAAATTTCATCTTCCAACCATCAATTTTCATGGGATATGTTAGTTTTCGGGGAGTGTATACAACTTTGGAAAGAAAGTTCATCAAGGGAAAAGCTTCATCCCTCCAAAAAGCACGAGGGAAATCTCGAGAGTTGTCCTTCCACTTCGCTAAAATTCGAGTCAAAATTGTCTCGTTGCTTGGGGGGGTTAGATGGTCACCATCAAGGATTAACAAAAAATTGACGTTGATTTTTTGAGGGTTTGTTGAGAAGACATCAAATCTTTTCGAATCTGCGAGTTGGGAACCCACTTTTTGAACGGAACTGCAACGACATGGCGTTTTTCTCGGTGTCCTAAACCGCCGAGTTTCGGGGGAGGACCGGGAATTTTTGCTCCACCAAGGCACAAACTCCACCGGAATTGGGATGGCCCCATGTAACAACGCGACCATCTCCCACAATAGCAGCAAAGGCCTCCACCAAAAATCTGGAGAGAAATCGGATCAGACAACCATTGATTTCAGGACACATTCAAAACGGGGGATTCCGTTTTTCCCTGGAAGATGAACATCAAGCTCAAGTTCAAAAGTTCAGCGAAACTGTTGTTTGTTGGCAGAAAAAATACAAAAGTCATCAGCTTCAAAAGAGAGTTGTGTTATATTAATTGTTACATTTTTCCAAACAAACAAAAGAACAAATATCTAGATTTCCGGCTGCGCAGTCTTGCTTAAAACCAATCCGTGGATTTCAGTAATGTTGAAAGAATGGACCCAAAACCAAAGTCTACCACGAGGACCTACACTTAGGTCGGCGGAAAAAGTGAGAATTTGTTTCTAGTTTGCAGCGGATACTGGTGAATATGAAGGGTTTTCATATCCAGCTATCTGGCTAAAGCTTCCCTTTTTTCGCCCCCCAAAAAAGTGGCATAGATATTTTTTCTACGATAGGGGTGATGAATGCATTATACTTCGTTGACCAGAACCTCTGCCAAAAAACAATCTGAATATGTCATAGTATAGCCTTCTTACAAAAGCTCTTTGGGGGAATCAACAATCTTTGTTGAAGAAGGGAAACTGTTTGACTTTGAAAGGGAATCACAAAGGGAAATAAGTTGGCCCGCTTTCGAATGTCCTTTTCATTCATCATGCTTAAAATTGCAAAAATTAATGCATGACGCAAACCTTTTTTCAGAAAGTCATTCCTTTCAAAAGAATAACAGCATCCAAACATTCAAAACCACCATTACAACAAATCTTCACACTTGATGTTTTGTTGGACACCTCACCCTCCCCCCCCAATCCATTTTAAAAAAAACAATCCTTGACGGGGCTACCAACCCCCCCCAAAAAAAAAACGTGGGTTTGTAGTTTCTTCGCAGCTATCCCCCCGCCTGTCGTGAACCTCGGATTTGTTGCACCTCCTAACGAAGGTTGGTAGGTTGGTCGAGTGGTTGTCACCAAACGGGTGATCCACTGTGAGGGGGGGGGGAGGATGTGTATCAAATTTTCAAAGGAAACAAAATCTGGGATGAATCAAGTTATACCTTCAAATTCAAATCTATCACAAGCTTGACCTTCATCTTCTCATTGTTAGTGGGAGGTATCAGTATCTGAACATATCCCACCGATTGA
>DF241759.1:50000-71444 GCA_000507305.1 Breviolum minutum Mf 1.05b.01
GATGGTTGGCAACTCCTTACTGTAACCGTACCTGCTGCTTGGTGCAGACTACAGAAAAATTACTTCAAGCGAAAGAATTGATCAAAGGCAGAATCAGGAGTACCTGGAAAGCCCAAGTGCCCTATTTTTAAGGCAATAGTTGCTGGTTTTAAGGGTAAAGTTGCCTTTAAAAAAAAGGACACTTGGCGTTCCAGGTATCGTCCTATTTGCTGGTCAGTAGATGGTATATACTGTATCTATCTGTATCTCTTTATCTTTATGACACACTCTTCCTTCTTTTGAAACCATCGCATCATGAAACGGTAACTTCGAGACATGAGCCATTTTCTACTTGCCATGGATTTGTTGGAAGAGAAAAGGCTCCCAAATGTCCAATCCTTCCACCAGTTTGCACCCACAAACTTTGAAACCATTTTGAGTCGTCAGAAACCTATAATAGGGCCCAAAAAGAGCTTGGGCATTTGCTATGGGATAGCCTTGAAACCTCGTTTCCGGCCGTTAAAAAAAAAAACAACGGCTTATACTCAACAAAACATTACGATGCAGAGGTTTTGCATCTGCCCCCACGAAAAGAAAAAATCAAGATACGGGCATAGATGATACAAATCTGATACCGGCTGTGCTTCTTGTCAGATTGATTCATAGCCAATTTTTCGTGCCATGGGTTTTCACTTCGGGCTGGAAGGGTTGTTGACCATCAGGATTCTACTGATGTCTTGTTTGCCATCTTGATGTTTCCGAAAAATCTGTCAAACATTCAGAAACATATTCTTTTCTACATAAAATCATACGTTCTTTGTGAACCGCATTGACCTTCCAAAAAGAGCAAGTTTGCTTGGTTTTTCTCTCGCACTGCCAAACGGCAGGTCTTGTTCCAACCAATCAACCAACCTAAATCTCCTAACCCCCCCTGATCTCCACCCAACCCTCAACCCTCAACCTCAACCCACGGGGGACCTTCAATGCCCAATCGACGACAGCAGAGTTTCCACCGCAAGTGGGATCACCCCAGGTCACAACTCCTCAGACTTTCCCAAACTTCGTTGGTTGAGTCCCGACTTCGTTGGTTGAAACGAATCCGGATGTTTACCATGTTTTTGTTGCTACCACCGCGGATTCGTTGGATGATTTTGGGGCGGATTTTTTTCGGTATTTGGAAAAAAACGACCGTTTAAGTATATATGTCACCCACTTGGACGTTTGTTATTTTTTCAATGTCAATTTTGCTAGACCCGATGTTTAAAATGATCACCCCCTTCAAGGAGACGCATAAACAGCAAACCCCTAAAATTCGGAAATAGTTTGTTGCATTGCCCCTTCATTGGGTGTTTTTTTAGGCCTGTTCGCACAAAGACTACTTAAAAAAGCCTGTTCAAACAACGGTAATGTGTATCCCCCTTACCTGCTCATATTTGAGGCCGGGAGAATCTCCGATAATCCCAATTTCCAGGCCAAAAATTCCATCCAAAAAAACGTTGGATCCAGGAACAGTTTTTTTCCGATGACTTCCAAACTATGATCCTAAAAATAGATGTCAAAAGAGGTTTCGGCTGGTGGTGAAGCAGGTGGTTGGATGGTTTGTCAAAAGGTCATCTTCCCCAATTTGGTGAAAAATGTGTACCCTCCAGGGAACTAACATATCCCCAAAAAATGGCATTTTGAAGATGATTTTCCTTTTCCCAAGGTGGGATATGTTAATTCCCTGGAGGGTAGTCCAAATTGGAGATGAAACGTTTAAAACCCACCGGCAAAAAACGGGACAAAAATTAATCTCATCCCCAAATTCAGTGGCTCACCTCAATCCAACTAAGGGGTGAATCGGGAAGGTGTGTCAAGTGTTTGATTTGATCAAGGTCTTTTTTTGGTGAAAATCTACACCCTGGAAAATTGACATGGCTGGAACCTGAAAATCACCTGTTTCAAAAGGAAAATCATCTGAACCAAACCTCCATTTTTGGGGTTCCATGTTAATTTTCAGGGGTGTAGTTCCTTGAAGCGGATTCATGGAAATCTGACGCCTTGGAAATTCACGGTGATTGTTGGAAGCTTTCAAGTGTGGCTGTTTTGAGTGTTCCAATGGTAGTAGCCGAAATCAGACATCTAAAGCAAGTTTGCTCTTAAATGTTGGGTATTTAAGGACTTTAATCAGTCGAAACATCCAGCAGATTGAATTTACTCAAGTCCTCCAGAATGAAGCACTGCGCAGAAGGCTTTCTCGTTGGCATGTAGCTGGTATACATCCTAGCCGATGGGAAAGAAGAGATGTTCATCCATGTTCATCTGTATGGCGGTTCTCCAAACCAAGGACACCTCAAAATTTGACGGTCATGTACCTGGTAAATCATGGTAAATCTGCCTCCGCGACTCTGCCTACGCAACAAGAATCTACATTGCTTTCGCACGTGCCTACGCACACCTACGCGGAGTGCAAAATATGAGGTCAACAGCCTACGCAGCTTCATGAGGAGTTCCCTCGAATACATAACGTTGGTCATTCAAAAAGAAACGATGCTCAAATTGGTTTTAGGTTGGATACCCACCAAATAATGATAAACTGCTGTAGCTCTGTGAACATTGTGAACCACTATTTTGGATAACGCCTATATATTTCCCAAATTACATGTCAATCCGCCGTGTTCCTTGAAGAGTCCTTGATGACAACCTTTTTCAGAGCCAAAAACGCGTGAACTTGGAGACGACACATGGCATCTCTCCAAATTCGGGAGTGTGGCTGCCTAACATAGTTTTCTTGATAGATACCAAGACAAAAACAAATCATCTTCACTCAAACCATCCATGTATGGTAAAGATTTACCTACATTTAGTTGATTTTTACGGTTTTCGTGTAGGTAAAAATACCAGTCCCATGGATGCTATGGGTTCCATGTTCATCAGTTCATCCATGTCTGTTCCATCATTTTCAGGATGTCAGCATATCAGGATGTTTTTAAAAAAAAGTCTCCTGCAACTGCAGCTCCACTATGGTGCAATCACCTCCTGCCTCGGGTTTTTTGGGAACAAACAAAATGAGATACCCAAAATGGAGGTAGCAGCTACAGCTACTACTGTTGATGGTTCAGAAATCCTGCGAGCACCAGTTGAGGTTGGTAGTTGAAATTTGAAATACCGTTATTTACAAGGGTTTTATACATCCCAGGTGCAAGATTTCTTCCATCAACAGTACTACATGTTGAAGTGGAGGTACTGAAAATAGAGATACCTGCTCTATATGGTTGATATTAGGGAAATAATTCATAAATGGAGGTACCCCATCAAACGGTGAAACAGAAATGCATTGATTCCAGGTAAGCCTTACATACTGCTTACACGGTGAGACGTACTGTAATCGCAAACAAATGGTCGTTTTTATCTCGAATCTCAAGCTATAACTATATCATCCCAACATCCGAAAATCCCATGGGATTCTTTTGTCCATCAACAGTATCACCGTTTCCTTGTGAAGATACAAGGAGGGCCATCGTTTTTTTGGGTCGAAGTTTTGACGTTTTGAGCAGTGTCAATGGAATGATTGACCATGCATGTATGACAACATATGACAATACGTTCTCTTTTTATAGAAGCAAACTCGTGGCTTTTGTTGGTGCTGTTGAACTGGTTTTTGGCGACCCCTAAATGTTGCACACCAATTGCTTGAATGATTGCAACACTATCGACATAGGTGTGCAAACAAAATTCTGTGACCCTTTCTCCCTGAAGGGTCCATTTTGTAGTAAGACACAAGAATTTTGCACATCAATGTGTAAAAACTAGATCTAGTTGGTGGTTTCACCCCACTTGAAAAATATGCTCGTCAAACTGGGAATCATTTCCCCAGGGATCGAGGTGAAAATAAAAAATATTTGAGTTGCCACCACCTAGAGATTCATATCTCACCTGGAATTTTGAGAAAGGCCCTTTCGACATCGGCAACCATCTGGCGGAAGTCATCCCCAGGTCACGACTGAGAGACCCTGACGCGGTCATCGCCCCAGGTCACAACCGTGCGATCCTGGAGTTGCCCCACGGTTCAACCCTTTGAAACTTGGGAATGGTCAGTGAGGTTTGCCAAAAAGGCAAACTTCAAAAGGCAATGTCCATATATCTTTTGCATCTTCATATGCTTAATATCATAGTCGTTTGTACGCACAATCTAGGCCCTGAAGTTTTTGCTATCCAATCACTCTGCATCCATGTAAGTCTAGTATTTATTTTTGATGTATATATACATACATGTTTCTAAAAACATTTACGTATACTGTATACATATATGAACATATACATACATGTACATAGATATATCTGGCAATTTTTTTTAAAAAAACACCACCAAAAAAAAACTCCACCCATATATTTTTGTTCAAAAATCACCGACCCCCCACGGTAAAAAAAAAAAAGCACCGGCCACCTGCCGCAAGGCAGCAAAAGCACTCCCTGCACCACAAAGCTGTACGACACCCGTCAGCTGATTCGCCACGGCACGCAGCTCGCCACCACAGTCTCTGTCCCTGTCACACCCGGGCCATCCGTTTTAACGGCTTGGGGGAAGGTGGAATTCCCCACCTTTTTTTACCACGCACCAAAAAGGGACAAAGCATTTTTGAAGGGACGAATCATCCTGTGAATTTGTTGCTTGGAAAAACACACCAAGAAAATCATTGTTTTTTTAAAGTTGATTTCTTGGAGAATCGTTTGTTCTCCAGTCCCTCAAGTTGTCTTTTGTGAAAAAATCGTTGACTCGCTTTTACCTGCACATCTTACATTCAAAAAAAACAGAACTTCTGCTAGCCATTCCAGTTATGGCAGCTAAAAAACTCGTCAAAATCTGGCATTTGATCTTTAGCTTGCAGGAAAGCTGAACCGCAAATTGTTTCAAGGCCAAAAAACATGATTGAAGATTTCCAAGTTCGTAGCCAATTTCGAAGATGGCCTGGTCAACTTGTGCCTATTTTTCCATCAAACATTCAGTAATAATATATAGTCACATTAGTGATCAAAACCCTTTCCAGCCACCATGACATCCCTTTTCTATATGATGGTTGCTTATAGAAATTCCGGAATAACCAGGAATGATTAGGTTGCTTATAGAAATTCAAGCTCCTAATCCGTTGGAAAAAGTTCACACGTTTTTCAAACGGCAGAGCTGGTTGTTTAATGACAGGATCCGTATTTCATGGTTTATGAAATAGTCCGCACATAATTGGGTAGGATTTCATCCCCTCTATTCCCTGGACAACCAGGTGCCCTTTTTTCATTGCTCATTTGGATTTTGTCATCTTGATGGTAAATCAAGTAGGACCTCATTGGATGGCTTGCAAGTCTCCTGGATTCCTGTTGCAAATAAAGTCCCACCCTGCATATCAAACACTTCTGGCATGTGGGATAAATTTCCTTCCTCCCACCCCTCATGTAATATCAAAAGTATCTCAAATCGTGCTAATTTCCAACCCACCACCCCCCCAAAAAAAATCGTCATCAAAATCTAACAATCTAAAACATCTGTCCCCCCCAAAAAAAGAACGTGGAAAACACTTATATAACTACTATATATAAGTACTACACCGGAATTTTTGGATGGATTTTTGGTCCCATTTTTTCCATCTTTTTCCACCAGAAAAAATCAACGGCCACCAACAACCAGCTGCAGGTCCCACCACTCCCGAGGCTTGGGCCCCGACCCCCAGGCCACCACCGTCTGCTCCAACGTCAGCGCCGCGAAGGCACGGGAGGTGGCGTAAACAGTCTCCACGTTATGGAGTTGTTCCTCGCGAAGGTGGGATGGGAGGGACGTTGGAAACCACTCCCATGTGGGTGTTTCCAAAAATGGGGAAACACCCCAAAATGGATGGTGAAAATAATGGAAACCCGGAATTAAAAGTGGATGATTGGGGGGGAAAACCCCACTATTTTTGGAAACATCCATGTGACCGTTTCAATCCTCAACAAATGGAGAAAAAAAAACTTGAACATGAAAAAAAATGTCATGTTTGGGCCATTTTAAAGAGATGTATTTGCGCAAATACAATATGTTTATATAAATTACATCTAAATATGCATTTACTATAGATCATATACAAATATATTCAGAAACCTTTTGAAAAGTGCTTTCAAAAAGGGTGCTTGCTGTTTTACAAAAGATCTTATTGCTCGCTGAAAAAAAGGCCGAAACATGCCGAAACGATATGACCTCACTTGTCAACTAAGTATCAACTAATGTCGTGGTGTTGGAAAATATGCTCGTCAAATTGGATCATGTTCGCAGGTATGGGTGAAAATAAAAAACATTTGAACCACACCGTAAAATTGCTGTAAAATTACTTTTATATACAAGTGACTCACTGCTATCATTTTCTGCATGCCCCCCTACTTCGATGATCACTTGGACATATTGCTGAAAAGTGGTACCGACTGTGAAAAGATTTTATGGCCAAATTGAAATTCCCTTTACTTCGGCACCAGACAAACGCAGGCAACTTCGCATATTTCTTGGGGTGGATATGTTTTTCCAACCAAGCTCAACACCAAGCTCCAGTTCGCCAAATAGGTAAAAACATCATCCCACATCTTCAAAATCATGGAAACGGAAAATTCCAGTTTTCGGGGGGGTGCCCCATGACTATAGGAACTTGTTGGAAAATGGTTGTTTTTTTTTCCACCTCCCGTTGATCCAGCTGGGTGAAGTTAATGAGGGCGGCAAGCCAAGGGAGCAGTGATCCCAAACCCTCGGCTGACACTTTCCACTCTACTGGCGTTTGATGAATGTGGATCCGATCCTTAGTTCATGGCAGCCCCCTCTTGTCCCTATTAAAAAGCTGGGTAGTAAAATACCCCTACACCTCCGAAGTTTAACAGCTCGCCCCCGAAACATGGTGGGTTGGAAGACTATTTTCCTTTTGGGATAGCCTATTTTCAGGGACTACGTTTAACTTGAGGTGGGTATATACAGAAACCAACCCGGGGTTTAACTGCTCAAGTGCCGTCCTTGACCCAGGAGCTGTCGCCCCCAGAGGCAGCATGACCCCAGGTAGCAACAGTGCCGTCCTGGAAAAAGCCCATAGGGGTTTCGGTTGGTTGGTTGGTGTTGTTGGTGTAGTTGGTTGGTCTTTGCTTGGTTGAAGCTACACACACTCTGTCACCATTTTTGCATTCAACGTTCCGGGGCTTGGGGGCAAAAGAAATTCAGGTTTCATGATGTTAAACTGGAGATTTCATAGGCCCCTGAGTAAGTCCCTGCACTATGATATCTCAAACAACACTCATCCATAGACTTGTTACTGGTCTTCTTCAGACACTACTCCGATGAACTCGATGGTTGAATTACTTTTGCTATATTTGTTGACTTGGCGTTCTGACACGCTGTTCATAAACACACCGTTTCTGTTTTGACCAAAGACATTCCATGAACACCCGCAGTTCACTACGTTCACTAAGAGTTTTTTTTCACCAATCCGATCGCAGTTTCTGAGCTAAAATGAGCTAAAATCCATCTGAAAACAAGACATTGCGCTTGCACCATCCACCGTCACCACGAATTCCGTACAAACATAAGGGTCATAAGGGCCTTTTAATCGTTTCGTTTTTTCAAGGTGTCCTTCGGAGTTTCCGGCAACCCAAGCTTATTTGAGTGACTGAAATATCTCGCTGAAAAACCAGTGTTATTTAGCCACTCTTACCAACCCTTCGTATTGCTTTCCGCAGTGTTCCGCAAGCTTTTTTTTCGGCATCTCTCACAATGAATATCTGCCAATCTCGAATTTTGAAAACCCTCGATATTTCTGCCAATTTGGAAAAATCAATTCCATGTTGATTTTCACGATTTTTCGTTGGGGGAAGTTTCGGGGAAGCTGGAAATTGTCGTTCAGGATGGATCTACACCGATGTCCATCACCTGTCGTTACAAAAGCATGAAAAAAAAGGCCTAAAAAATCAGTCGTATTCAGCATTTCGGGGCACCCAAATGTCAAGTGAATAAAATCACTCAACTCCTCTGTCTTCCCCATCATCGAAGTTGGGATCTGTTGTCAACTTGTTTTCCAAGACGTGTTTTTTTCCAACAAAAAGATGTTGGGCTTCTGTTCCAACAAAACCCCAAGATTCGGTAGGTTTCGGGTTTCTTTGCTTGCCAAAAAAAAACACAACATTTTGGGACCCGCCTCCTTGAGAGCTGCAAAGGCATAGTCTGAAGCACATAACTGCCTGGGCGTGTCGTGTAGATCCAACGTGGAACCAACCTTCCAACCCCCGCCTGGGCCCCCCCATGACAGGTGGCGTTCATGAAAGTCGAAGGGTTGGTCTTAAGCAAAACATGTTGAATCACTGTAGTGGTGTATCGTATCAAGATATACAAATGAGGCAGTTGATAACAGCATAACTTGCATCCACTTCCCTTAACCGATGATATTTGACATTGAGGATAGGATATGATAGGATTCGATTCAAATTGAATTTGTCATGGGGAACTTTGAGTTCACGCCATTCATTTCAGGCTATGGTTCTGAAAGCTTTAGGACATTCCAAATAGTTCGGGTTTTGTTTTGTTGGTTTCCAGTGTCTTCAAACCAACCAACCCAAACCCAGCCATTTGTGGTATATAGTATACGTCATTTGGGTCGTCAAATACAACATCCACATCTTTATATCGTTTCCCTTCTTCAACTTTTGGTGGAGCCGTTTTATACTTACAACATCTGGATGTCTCAAAATTTAGGAGTGACTCTACCAAAAGAAAACCCTGTAAAACATGGTGGGAACAAAATGCCATATGTCCCATATGTTATACTTGTCTCATATTTACACATGCTTTTGAAATGTTGGGAAGCACAAGTCATACAGCAGCTTCATGAAAATAGTTTTTGCAAATTGCAGGTACCCCAGTTTCACCCCAAAAAAAACGACCACAAGAACACATGGGTGCGCCACCCATTTTGAGATATGGGTGCTTCCAAAAATGGGGAAACACCCCAAAATGGATGGTTTGTAACGGAACACCTTATTTCTTTATTGGATGATTTGGAAGGGAAACCCCCTGTTTTCGGAAACATCTATATACCCAACTTACATAGAGTTTCACAACACCTCAACCGATGTAACCGCTGGCTGTTTTTTGTTGGGCTTTCCCACTTCACGTTTTTCAGCTCGTTGGGCTGGAACGCCGATAGCCGGTGGGTTCCACATTTTCGAGTCTTAAAAAAGGTGAGGGATTTTTTTCGGGGATGGAAGTTCCAGATTCACTTTTTTCCCTGTAATTCAAGCATTTACCAACAAAAAATAAAGGGATGACACTTGCAATGACTTACAACATAGAGATTCAAAACTTGGCAAATGAGATGTACCGACCACAACTCAGGCTTGGAAAATTGGACATTAAATATCATTCAATGCAAGCTCTCAACTGTTGCAAACCTACCCACGATAAAATTTCCTACAAAGAATCACGAAGAAGGGCTTAATGAAGACATTTCAAAAAAGACCGGGTTTTCGGGGTGACGAATCTTGGGCTCTCGGGTCTGGAACCTGAGAATATGGGCCCCGAAATGAAGAGGAAAATCATCGGACCCAACTTCCAAACCATCATGTTCAGGTTCGAGCTGTTAATCTTCGGGGGTGATAAGCTACTTGGAAGCTGAGTTGATCCAACATTGCCTATGAACCACCGCTATCCTTCGCGAGGCCCCATTCTTAATTCCCATGAATTCTTTTCGATGTCTACTATATACACTTCGCTGGTTTCAAGACTTACCCCCCAGAAAATGATGACATATCCCACCTTAGGGGAAAGGAAAACCATCTTCGAAAGTGTTTTGGGAAGGGATATGTGATCGTTCCCTGGAGGGTAAGTTCCTTGGAAAATACTTACTGACATCTAGATACTAGATTTTGGCGTCTGTAATTTCAAGACACGCCCATCATTTTCTTTGCATACGTGAAGACTTGAGAAAATCTTATCATGATTCACTTATACTGAAATTCCATCCACCCTAAGAATCATGAGATCTCAAAACTGGTGGTTTGGAGATCCCAGATTCCTGCTATGCACATCCAAACCCCTCTATAGGAGGGTGCCAATGATTCTTAGGGCAGGTCATTTTGTCCGCAATATCCGGATGCAAAAACCCACTGGCTTGGGTTGCTCGGTAAGGGGAGCAGCTAGTGACGAGGTCCCATCATGAGGTTGGATCTTTGGCAACTGTGACACCCAGAAAACACCAAGGAGATCACAGCACTATATATACATATATATATATATGATCAAAAACATATTCTAGTTGGTGGTTTGAACCACCCATCCGAAAAAATATTAGTCAAAATTTGGGATCATTTCCCCATTTTGAAAGGGTGAATATTTTTAAAAAATATATGAGTTTTGAAATGAAAAAACCACCTACTGGGATGTCCATGGTACTTAGTAACTAGATTATAACCCCAATATAAGTAGGTTGTAAGTCCCCTAAATAGGTTATAACCCAACTTACTAACTTTAACTAGTTACTAACTTCCATGGACATCCTAGTATTACTACGCTCCCTTCTGCCGTAACCGTTTGACACCTTCAACATCCATCCACCAGGACGGCCTCACCTGTGGGATGCAATTTCCTCCAATTTGTCGACCCCAACCTCCGTAGGTTGGTTCTTCAGGTGAGGGAACCCCAGATATCTTCCGAAACACAATGGTTGCCTAGAATAAATACCAGGAAAAGCCATAAATACCATACCCATAATACCCATACCATCCATGGGACTGGTATACTTACCTACATGAAAAGCATAAAATTCAACCATTCATGTAGGTAAATATACCGTACTATGGATCTTATGGGATATAAATCCTCGTTTTGGATCCAATCCAGATCCCATTGTTTAACGGTAGATCTGTGGCGTGGCAGGTTTTCAGTTGGACATGACCCACACATCAAAAGTTTCGGGGAGACTTGAGGTTTAAATCTGCACAGATTTTCAGGTGAAGGGTACCAACTTGGAAAGTGAAGGCTACATGTGTTCAGGGCAACAAGTGTCCTTTTTCAGATAGACATAATCGAAGTATCATTTATATAGAGTGGCACCGTTCCTCTTGGCCTGAGAACCAACATGGCACAGCAAGGATTTTAGTCTGTTCATTTTTTTGTTTGGGCTAATTGCAGTATACTCTCCAGAGTGTCGCTTTTACTGAAAGGAAAAAAACACGTTTGTATGCAAAGCTTTAGAGATCCTTCAACCAACGATCATGTGCCCACCCTCAACACAAGCTAAACAAAGATCCAAGTCAAGTATCTAGACACATATAGATATATATTGCAATGTATATACATAATCAGGAATTCAAGCTCATCCCAAGATGAATGAGATCACATAGTCAAACCCCTTCGCAAATTAGGGGTCGTACTTGATCTATCACATATCATATATTCCATGATAACTTCTCAAATTTTGTTCTTCTGATCATGCATCATCCTGTCTACATCTCTATACTTACTTAGAAATAAAAATAGAACCTTTTTTTTGGCTCCACCGCATCAAAAACGGACTTCCATCAACAGTCCAGTCCCTTTACCTTCCCCCGAAAACTTAACATGACTACCTGGAAAATCACCATGTTTCAATAGGAAGTACATCCTTAACTGCTGGATTTTCCAGCAATCGTCATGCTACTAGTTGGTGGTTGAACCAACCCCTTTGCAAAAATATGGCTCGTCAAAATGGGTGTATCTTCCCCAATGTTCCGGGTGAAAATGAACAAATATTTGAGTTGCCACCACCCAGATTGGCTGGTTGAAACAACTCTTTTGAGGAATTGCAAGGGTGACGACCTATGAATTGTTCGGCTGATGGTTATGTTCGTTTTCGGGCGGAAAAAACATGTTCTTTCCATCCAAACGACCCTCCGAAAACTTCCCACCGAGACACTCTCCACCGAACCATCAAGGTGCAGTGCCGCGAAGCTGCCCCTCGGGAGCTAAGGTAAGGTAAGAAACCCAACGGGTGAACAAAATCCACGGGATTTTTTGTTGGGGGAAAAAAATATAGGTTCCTTTTTGGGGGTTGGGGGTTTGGGGGGGTTGACCTTACCAAAGAAAACAGAGATTGGTGTTTTCATGGTTTTTTTTTCGTGTGGCAAATGTTTCATTGCAATACTTGTTTGGTCAAAGCTCCTCCTTTGGGAGGGTTCGTTGTAGGTAGGAAACAAACTGATTTTCATGGAAAGCATTTACACCAAGTGACCTTTTGATTCCCCAAATTCACTTATAGGTGGATATCATCTGGCTGAATGGAATGGAAAACAGCACCGATGTGACTCACTTTTTTGTAAAGAAAAAGACGGGCAGAGCTTACGAGACTGTGGGAACATAATTACAAAAATTGATCCAAGAGACCATATCAAGAATTGTCTATATCTTGTGAGTTTTATTTGGGTACCCCCCAGGAAACTAACATATCTCACCCTGGGAAAAGCTAGGAAAAGCTTGGTAGGGGGATATGTTAGTTCCCTGGAGGGTAGTCGTTCCAAACAAGTGTAAACAATCAAATCTATGGAGAACAAAAAACATCGAAGTAGCTCATCAAAAGCCAAAAGCGGAAGCAAAAAAAGCTCCATTTCTATTTGTTCCCCCCCCCCAGCCTTGTATTTACAGTAACCTCATTCACATCCGCCAGGGGTGAATCATTTTGCCCAAGGGTTTGAAATTTACCTTTGAGGTTATCTGAATCTATCTGAGTTTTTCATTACAAAAAGATTATAGTACTGTAGTCTATTTTCATTGTTGTTATTACCATTATTATATATCATCACTATATTATTATTATTTTAAATCTGTGTTGCCATCTTGTCACCTCTTTCCACCACCAATGATCTAAGTTAGAAGCTGATATTTTTGTGCAATGAAATCCAAAAAAGTCCCAGAAGTTTCCTCTTTTTTGCTTCACACAATCTTCTGGACTGTTTTTATTATAAATCCTTAACCGAACCTGAATGTTTCGGCCATTTTGGGGTCCGGATTCCCTTACTTTTCACTACCTTTTGGGGTGACCAAGAATGATTCTAAATCCGTCTGATACAATCCATCTCCAATGATAGAGATCCATCTCCAATGATAGAGGTCCATCTTCCCCTTCCTCCCCATCAAAACCGGGGAAAACACGGTCACCCCTTTGGCCCCACTGCTTTGAACCAAGACACACAGTGCCTGAAGCTGTTTTTTTGAGTCCCGGGTGGTTTCTTTGGGTTTGATTTTTGTGCTTCGGCGATTGACTTGAAAAGGTCCTGATTGAAAACAGCATAAGAATGTGCTCCCAAAACAGGATGCTTTCCGTATGAATGAGGGAGACAGGAATGTACGGATTTTTGAAACAAAAAAAAACAGGCAAGAAAAAAGCTGATTCTGAAACGGAACTCAACATGTGTTGCTTTTCAAACGTGCTGTCCGACCAAAAAGATGGGTGAACCCTTTCTAATCCTCCATTGAAAAGATGTGAATGATCTGGAAATATCCTTCCACTATGCCCACAACTCGTAAAGGTTTCTCCTTGTTGTTTCGCCTTAAAACATACTTCACCGACAAACAAGCACCAAAGGAGTTGGGTACATCAATCCCAAGCACCAAAAAAAAACATCCATGACATACCTCCAAGATATCCTGCCGAACCTCACGGGACCGGTTCACAAAAACACATCGACTAGATAATCACACTGTTGATAGTTCAGAAATCCCATTCCCACCGAAAGGATGTTCCTAAAAACCCAGTAAATCATGGGATTTCAACTACCTTTCCCTCAATTGGTGAGGTTGAGTCCGACCTTGAATTTGCTTCACGTTCTCCAACCATCTTCCAGGTTTTCCGCCCATGCTAGCATCGCCCCATGTAATCACCTAAGAACCACGTCACGAAGTTGTTGAAAACTACTGTAGTTGGTAGCGACTCAACTCAGCTGAAAAAATATGCGCAAGTCAAATTGGATAATCTCCCCAACGTTTTGGGGTTGTTGTATAGAAATAGTTGAAACTACCACCTAGTCAAGATTGTTTGTGGAGATTTATTGGTTGATGGCAAAGTGAAGACGTCGGTGTTGGTCTCGTTGATTGTGCGATTCAAGCGTGATGGTTACTGAAGTCCTTCTACTCATAGCGAGTCTATCAAAGAATTTCAATCAAGATAGTGAAGGATTTAACCTGCCATCAACGGTACCGGGGTCATTAAAAAAAACAACCCAAACTTCATGTACAATTTTTCGGGGAAATCCCTCAAACTTTACCATGGATTTGCTTCCCAATTTGGCGGATAAAAAGGCCACCTTTTTGGAAAAATCGCACATGCGTTGAAAAAGAACGCACGTTGGTTCCTTTTCGACCGCCACCACGACAAACCAGCCAACAAACAAACCAAACAACAAACCAACCAAGAAAGAAAGAAACAAACCAACCCACAAACCAACCAAGAAAGAAACAAACAAACAAACCAACCAACCAACTTGCTTTGACCTTTTCCACCCAAAAAAAAACATGCAACCTTTATGCTTTGCACCCTTGTGCCTCCACCATCATCAAGGACACCATCCACCATCCACCATCCACCACCTCGCCTTGCCATCGGCACGGATGGCCGCAAAAGCTCCACCAGAGGCTTGGATCTGCTCCACATCCCTGACGACGCAAGTGGTGGGGAACGGAAACCCTCCAAAAATCGATGGTTTCAACCATGGTGGAAGGGTCTGAAAATTAGGTGATTTGTTTGAAGAATTGGTGTGTTTTCTCAGGTTTTTTGGATGATTTGTTGTTTAGACTTTTCCCAATGAAAGTTTTGAAAGGTATCAAAATATATAGAAGACCTTTGACATAGCCAGCAAATTTTGAATGGGTTGTTTTCGAAAAAAGAGGACATCTCTTGAGCAATCAAAGAGATGTCTAAACTCTATGAACCAGAAAACGAAAATGTCTCTGAATTGGGGGCTCCGAGTCCATGGACGATTGGCAAAAAAATCTCATGGTCGGATCTCTGAGGCGTTTTGGTTGGATTTTTTGTTGATCCAAGCAACTAGCATTTGTGTGGCCAATGTAAATAGACATCTTCCCATTCATCTGGATGACTTTTGGGTCCAATTTACCAAAAATGTTGATGAATCTATGAGGTAAGCAAGTAATCTATCTGGGTACATTTTGCTGACGCTCCATGATGTTACAGCCCCAACTCATTTACAAAATCATGTCTAAAATCGCTTGGACTACCTGCTACCAAGCGTAAATAGGTATGAAGAGTCACTGGCAACTCATGGCACAACTACAACCAATTTCAATCCACCAGAACTCACAAATTCTGTGGGATCAGAATGGGCAAGAATAGGATTTCCTAATTCTTGAACACACAAAAATATAAGAAACCCTATGATTCACTACCCACCGTCCTTAGAGGTTTTTTTTCTAAACCCGGAACGAACTCACCTGAGTTCATGCTGCACGGTGGAAGAATCTCCACCCAAGCGATTTGAGCCCCAACCTGGTTGTGGCATTGACTCAGCTCATCGCAAAAAATGACGGTTTTTGGAAACTGATTTTTCAACCATCACTGGTTGGTGCTTGAACCACCCCATCTGAAAAACATTATATAGTCCAATTGGAAATCTTCCCCAAGTAGGGGTCAAAATAAAAAATATGTTCAACCACCACCTAGATCACCTGGGGGATTTTTTAACCCTCCCGTGAAACGGATACATTTTCACCCCCTCAAAAAAAAAGATGCCTGGTTGAAAAAACTATATTTTGGAAATGATCCCTAAGAAAAACAGGTGGGATTTTCGTCAAAAAAACTTGGGGGGGCAAAAAACCTTCGCGGATCGCAGTTGAGGTTTGGACATTCGACCCTACAGAAACTGGGTTTTCAGGGATTTTGCTGAGTGATTTCTGAAGAAAAACTGAAGCATTTACACTCCCTGAAACTAACAGCCAAAGGTCCTGAAAAAATCATTGGTTGCTTCTTTTATGAACTTCCGGAAATTGGGGCGCCTTTTTTTGGGGGGCCAAGTTTTCAGGGGCAAAAACTGGCCGCCATCTAAAGTTTAGCACACTTTGCTGGTCTTGGAGGTTGATTCGGGAACATCAACCCTGGATTGTCGGATGATCACACCTTCCAAAATCTTCTGTTACCCTCAAAAACATAGCAATTTTCCAATAGGAAATACATCTACAAATGGTGGATTTTCCATGGCTATGTTAGTTTACCGGAGGGTAAAAAAACACAACATCCTTTCAAACAAAAACAACATGCCCATGACTTGATCCCTTCACGAAAGACCCCGGGTTGATGTTTCCGAACCTTCCTTCATCCGTGGCAACCGATTTCAAAACATCAAGCACCCATGAAGCCAAAAAATGGCCGGAGACGTCGCGAGTAAAAAAAGGCTTGAAATTTTGGAACCACCACCTAGCCAAATAGCAAAGAACCTAAAAATCACCCAAATTGAAAGGGAAAGTCATCTTCCATCCACTCCATTTTCGGGTTAAATGTTGAAAATACTGTTGATGGTTCAGAAATCCTGCACCAGTGGAGGTTGGTAGTTGTTTCCCATTGTTTACGACGGGTTTTGTACATCCTTTCGGTGGTTGTTTGGGATTTCTGAACCATCAACAGTATACCCCTGGAACCTGAAAATGGCACCCTGGAAAAGGAGATCCCTTGTGGAAACCATCATTTTCAGGTTCCATTCGTTAAAACTTTGGGGGTGTACCAATTTACCATGAAAATCAGCCAGTCATGTGGGTAAATAAGCCAAAAACATACATGGATGTTTCCAAAAAATATAGGTGTTCCCCCCAAATCATCCAATTCTAACAGGGTGTTCCATTATTTTCACCATCCATTTTGGGGGTTTTACCACTATGTTTTGGAAACATCCATACATGGATCCATCATTTTTCTTCTATTTTTTTCGACTTGACAAGTGGCTCACCACCGAGCCATCTCCTTTCATCAAGGCAAAGGCATAGGACTGTCGTGTCGATGCCAACTTGGCTTGTCGCACCGTTGCCTCGGTGTTTCCGAAAAAAAAAAAAACATCCAAACAAGAAACGAATTGGGGGGGTTAATCTATACATATATATATATATTTGCTAATACATGTAACATATACATATAATAGATTTATATATACATGTTACATGCTTATANGCTTATATCTATATATATATGTAGATATACAGGATATACACACTAAAACGATCTGATAGGTAGATGCATAAATCCTTATTTCCAGGCAAAAGATAGGTCATAGGGAGGTAAGACTAAACAGCCATGAAATGCATGCATAAGTAAATGACTTTACTATGGAAATGTTACGGGTGATGCCAATCTAGCTAACAAGTTTTTTCCAAGTTGAGCTAACGAATTTTTGACAAAAAAAACATGCGCAGTTTCTAAAACATCTCAAGCGACTGGCCACAATCGTTTCCAGAAGGGCTTTTGGATGACGACACATGTACTTTTGGAAAAGTTGTTGAGACCTATGTTTTGAACTGAGAAAAATGTGTGCCTATCTATCACACATGATATACCTTGGCCTTAATAATTCATTTTTGAGTGATTTTGTTGGATATCATTGTTATTATGATGAAATCATCTTGGTTGAAAGTAACTTTTGCCAAATTCACCTTCACCCAAATTGTTTGAGTTGATGGTGGTATGAACTGCCTATCCTCTATATTGGGATAATTCCGAGGTAAGGAACTCATTATTCAGTGATGGTACCGCACCTCCCCAAGTTGGTGCCTATCAAGGGATGGTTGAACTATTAGGATGCAAGGTCTGCTGGAGATTTGGATCAATACATTTGGAATTCAATAAAATTCATCTTGACCAATAAAATTTATCTGACCAATGTCGGAAGGTGTTGATTCATCAATGTGAAAGGTTTGGTTCAAGTTGTTCCTGCTAAAAAAAATGCCGGTTGTTTTAGGAATGTTTCTGATAGGGCCTGATCCTTTTTCATTTGCACTTCCCACCAGCCCTTTGTTTGTTTTTAATCGTTTTTTTCCAAAGGACGTGGAGCAAATCGTCTTCTTTCAAACCAACTTCCTTCAGAGTGTTTCGACCCGTCCTTAAGGAACAACAACTCTGGGATCGGGGCCACCAATCGGATCAAAGGTTCAACGTCAAAAAAAAACGGGAAAACTTCGCCGGTTTGCTGTGCCATTGAGTAGAAAAGGAAAAGCACCTTTGACAAAAAACCATCCGCAAAAAAAGCGCCACACACTTTTTGATTCCCCCCCTTTCGGGATTGCAAAGATCGAAAGGAGGGACACCCAAGTGCCTGCTAGCATTTCTCTACCCAGCTGCGATGAAGATACATCAAAGCTTGCGTCCCCAAGCACGCATGAATTCATTTTCAAGTTATGTCCCCAACAAAAAAATGGATGTCCATTTAGCACAATCACCACCGGAACTGGGTAAAACACAGCCTGCAACGCCTTGGATGATGGCGGGTCGGTTACTGACACCAAGTTAGACGTCAGTTTCCCCGAAGAACCAAGTGAAACTTAGAATTCGTCGCCACCTTCGCCTTCCTCTTCGCCTTCACCTTCAGCCGTTTCAATGCCCACCTGCCATCGTCGTTTTTCTGATATCGTGGTCGCACCTTAGTAGCTAGGATACGAGCACCATTGTGGCGGAGCTCTAGTCAGGCTCCATGTTCACATCCGACCTCTTGAAGGCCTGGAGCTTCGGCAGCTCAGCAGCNATCCAAACCTTTGTAACGATGCTTTCCTGGTAAGTCAGGAATGATAACATTTCTGGTCTGCCTCCCAACAACGACTGGGACTCCGAGCAAACGAGCAAGGCACCGAAGAGCATTGTTCATCGTCACAACTTTCTGGTACAGGTTATCCGAGGACTCAAGCAAAGGAACAGCTGGTTCACCATAGGTGCGCAAATGACGTGCACGTCTCTTTTCGGGATTTCGGGGCAGAGCTTTTCCAATGACGATCTCAAAATTCACAGCAAGCTCAGCCCAGGACACACCGTGGTTAGTGGGATCTTTAGGCCAAACCAAGGTATTTAAAAAGACCAGCAAGTCATTACAAAACGCATCAGGCCACGGAAAGGTGGTGGCAGACAGCTTCGGAGGGGACTCCGGCAATTTCAAGACAAAAGGCACAATAGGCTTGTGAGGAGCATCAGGGACAAGAGAATCACTGTGTTCATCTTTAGGCCAACCAAGTTCCCAAGAGCGACGCACAACATCAAGAAGATACGACTGCACCAGAGCGGCAACCTGCGTACGAGAAAAACCCGGGACAACAAGGTTGGTAGGCACCAAACCGCACAGCTCAAGACACGAGGGCCAGGGCCCGCAAGTGCTACGCAAGGAGAATAGACAATTATGCTTGGATTGCAATTCACGCAGCTCCGGACAAGACCAAAAGAAGTGATTGGTGTCCTGATGATCATGACCACACAGTGTACATGAAGGAGTCGAAAGACGACCAGCATGAAACAAGCGCGAGTTTGTCCACACAGCATCAGTAAGAATGCAACGCAACAAACGAAGACAGTGCGGCGACAGCACGGTGTGTTCAGAAAGGTGCAAGGTAGCAACACGATCAACTCCAAAATGCTGGACACCATCGAAGTGCTTGTGCAAAGCAAACGCCTGTTTCCACCCCTGTAAACGAGTAGCTTCACGAAGGTGATGTGCCAGGGCATCTGGCTTCACACGTGAGATTTCTAAAGCGACACCATCATGAGTGCGAAGAAAACAAGCAGAGGGCCAAGACCATTCGATCCGATCAAGCAAATGCCACAGCAAAGTAATTGGACCACGAGGACGACGAGCACGATGTTGAAGGGCTGTTTCCCACCAAGACTGCCATGTAGCGACATCCACCAAACCACGGGAAAGACACCTCTGAAGGGTCAGAAAACACTGACAAACTTGAGCGTGAAAAGGATCAGTGAGATGCGCCTGAGTGAAAAGGAGCAAAACGGCATGCGAGGAACGAAAACGTCTACGGAAGTCCCAAATTGCCATAACCACAGCACTGCGGAGCCGAGATAAAACACCGTCACCCACAAAGGAAGTTTCCAAGCCATAGTTTGCAAGCGACGACGCAGCACCTGTGACCAACTGCACCTTATGTTCCAAGCAAAGAGGAGCACAACGAGCCCGCTGAGCGGTCTTGCGAGCCTTTGCGAAGCGAGTTTGAATCACACCAGAACAAGGAGGACCACAATACAAGGTTTGACATCCAAGGTCCTTTGCACTACGTTTCTGCAACAGTGGCTGACCAAGCATGCTGATACCACGAAGAGCTTTGCGACCCTTTTTGGATGTTGACCAAACATGACACTTACCAACATTTGGCTGCTGCCCACTGAGAGTGGTGAATTGTTCGGTCACGGAGATGGCAGCCTGAAGCTGCTGGACAGCAACAGAGACACATTGATGTTGAACTTCAACAGTGGCATCATCCGCAAAGCTACGAACAGAAGCAGAAGTTTCGGACTCCACAGCGCGAGAAAAGATCCCCATGAGTAGGTTCATGCCAAAACAAGCCAACGCATCACCTTGAGGAACACCACGAGTGACATGGAAAGACCGACCAAGGCCGTAGGCGGACTTGAGGTATTTTTTGGCACCACGAATGGCTGAGAGCCAAGTATTGGTGAAGGTAACAGAAAGACCCAGACCCGAGGCGACCAGGCAGTTATAGAGGATCTGATGTGGCACGCGGTCAAAAGCTTTTGCAAGATCTAAGCTGAAGCCAACACGGTGGAATTGTGAAATCCAAGCATGCTCGGCAGCGGCCGACGAATACCAAGCCGGGTCCACAGAACGCTTTCCACGACGATAGCCAAACTGCGAGGGATGGGCCCACGTTTCCTGCCAAGTACATAAAGCCTTGGCCCGAGCAGATGCCCAGGCGCGGTAGACAAGAGTGGCCACGGTGATGGGACGCTGATCGAGACCATCAGCATCCTTTGGAATCAAGCTAATGATTTGGATGAGAAGATCGTCAGGCCAGACGCCAGAGGACTCAACGTCGTTGAGCATGTCAGCAAGTTTCTGAAAAAGAAACATGGGCCACACCTTGATTTCATGCTTGGAACATAAGGTGCAGTTGGTCACAGGTGCTGCGTCGTCGCTTGCAAACTATGGCTTGGAAACTTCCTTTGTGGGTGACGGTGTTTTATCTCGGCTCCGCAGTGCTGTGGTTATGGCAATTTGGGACTTCCGTAGACGCTTTCGTTCCTCGCATGCCGTTTTGCTCCTTTTCACTCAGGCGCATCTCACTGATCCTTTTCACGCTCAAGTTTGTCAGTGTTTTCTGACCCTTCAGAGGTGTCTTTCCCGTGGTTTGGTGGATGTCGCTACATGGCAGTCTTGGTGGGAAACAGCCCTTCAACATCGTGCTCGTCGTCCTCGTGGTCCAATTACTTTGCTGTGGCATTTGCTTGATCGGATCGAATG